>OV725078.1:21353601-21436101 GCA_928085145.1 Nezara viridula | reverse complement strand
TCTAATTTACCAGTTCAGAATTTTATTCTAAAAAAAAATTGACATTCTAATCTTACAGATTTAAGAATAATATAAGAATATAAGTCCTGCTCCTCATAACATACCGGGTGCAAAGAACATGTCGGCATAGCAAAGATGATAAAAATCATCCTACTCATGATTTTATAATGCAATCCACTTTGTATTGGAAAATATTTTATACTGTTTAGCTATAAAATTTTATGGACTCTTTTATGTTCAAGTTTTATCTCTAGTCGGTTTTTTAGTGAGAAGGCATTTTTTTTATCTTTTTTAAATGATGTCCTGTCACTTTTGCACTCTTATAGATGGCTGTGGAGTAGTGATGGGCGGAGCTGTCATTCTGTCACAGTGACTATAAAATTTGGCCATCCACTGCGTCACTTTTTCCTTAATTTAACAGTCTCTGTCGAGGCCTTCTGTTTTCTCTGTTTCCTCGAAAATTGGTGACTCCGACGTGATCTCAGGATGCAGAAGAATCTAAGAAGAATATTACAGGACAAGATCTCCTTCAATCAGAACTGTATTATTAACCAGCTGATAGCTAAGGAAGCCTGCTTCAGACTCAGCCTTTACTCTAAAACTTCAGCACAGCCGCAACTTTCAAGACCTGGCTAAACTAAGCTACAAACTATGTTTGTACTAGGAATTGCTCCCGCAGGTCATAGAAAAATCTTAGACAGCTGCAGCTTTCAACCTGAAGGAACAGTCTCAACCAGCCTGAAGTCTCTTAACTCAGCTCCACTCAAACAAACCACCTTGATTAAGGACAAACTTCTACTGTCCCTACAAACTCATTCAAGTCTCCTTCAGCTCTTAAATTTATACGTCACCACTAAGTGCCTAAGGCTTACAGCACCAGCGCAATGTGCTCATGAAGAAAAAAGCACTCGCTTTGGCTAAATCAAGTCCATCTTGACTACTATAGTTACTTCAACAACTTTTTTTTACAATATTTACATTTTTTTTGCGTTTAATACAAGCCACGTCCTTATTTCATTTAGTATTTGTTCTGATTTCTAGTTTATTAACACTTAATTTCGCTGCAGTATTTTAATATATTAAAGATAGAGGAACATAATTATTTTATGTTATCTCTTTCGTTTTCCAGCCTATAAAATTTAGGATTATAACAATTTTTTCTTATGGCGTTCATTACTGCTTATATTCGATACAGAACTGTCCATAATATGTTTTAGAATACATTTGTGGAAATTATTTTCATTTTGATTAAATAGTTCATCTAAAGTTGGACCCCATAGGGTCCAATTTCTTCCCCATCCTTCTTCCTGGAAGTTGAACGAAAATTTCATTGCAAGATATTTTTTTTTATTTACAAATAATTGTTTTAGTTGTAATTTTCTCTCTGTAGATTCATTTGATTTATCGTAATAATAGATTTTAACTAAATTATAACAATTAATTAACGATGCAAATTATAGGAGAATGTACTTGATTTGCTTTGGGAACTTCTCATATTGTATTTGTATTCAATATGTCAATTATTCCAATGAACATTAGAAAGAATAAACATGTTGTTAGAAATACATGAACACGAAAAAACAATATTTTTTAATGAGAAATAAATGTTAATATTTTCTCCAAACCCACTTCAAAGCCCACTTTTTAAGAGGGACCCACACACCAAGAGATTTTTTATTTCTGGATATCCTAAAAAATAAACCCACCTTTGAAGCTAAATGGTTTAGTAAAAGCTTATTCCATAAAAGTTGAATATAGTTGAGATGTTGGTAAATTAATGACCACACTCAACAACGGATTCAAGCGTTTTCCAGAAATTGGGAACAGTTGGCGAGTTTTACCAGTACATGGTAATAATATTATAAAATATATACATATTTTATTCCAATTTTAATCACTAAAAGGGACAGTATTTTGACTGAAATATTAAAAAGTTAATTATTCTCAAATATGATTTTTTTTTTTTTTTAGTTAAGATACTTTTAACGAGAGTATGCATTGTAACCTTTAACGACCTTCTCGTATTTTTTATCTAATCTTCATTTGTCAATTGTTTGTATAATAAATGAGTTCATCGTTTTATATTTCTTCGAATAACTTACACATAGTGCCCTTCTTGTAAATATCCGTTAAGTAGCAAAGGAGAGTTAAATCTATAAAACTTGTTTTTGTAAATAGAACCCTTCATTAAACCTTAAGTTGATAATTATAAGAACTGTAATACCTTTCCTTAATTTGTGAATTACATTTTTCTGTTTTCTTATATTTATGGTTGTTGGTTTACATTATAGAATAGAAAATATACTTTATTCTGGGGCGAGGTCCCTTATGAATAACAATTATGAACAAAAAATAAAAACCATATCTGGCCAAAAATTACATTAATCAAAATTAAAGAATATATACAGTATCTTCAGTGAATGTATATTAAAACAAATAAAAAGTAACACCGTTTTGAAAAGAAAAAAAAAAACAATATTTAAATGAAAAGAAAACCAGAAATCAGGTAAAATAAAAACCAAAATATTATAAGCACTATGTGTTGATTTTTAAAATTAAAACTCAAACATTTATGATGTATGATGTATGATGCTTGTATCTACGAGCTAGGGTATTAGAGGTCCGCCATGTGATGGCAACATTCTGAAAATTAAAAGTTGGCTAGAAATTGAAGCCGGGAAACCTTTCTTGGTCGGATGGAAGCCGATATCCTATTATAGAGGGGGGGGGGCACATTTAAAGGGAAACAAACGAAATCAACAGTTTCATTTCCAGGAGAAAAAAATATTGCGGTTATTTTAATTAAATTTTCTTATAGAAGAAAATATTAATCTCTGAAAGTGTCAACATTATTAACTTGCCTATTTTTTTATTTTACGGGTGGGGACTGCTTTAGGGGATTCATGCCGCAAGTTGAAATATAGGGATTTAAATATTGGTACGTGGAACGTAAGGAGTTTAAACACAGCAGGGGGGCTAAAATCGGTCGCGAATGAGGTAAATGGGTACAATTTGGATGTCGTGGCTCTGCAAGAGGTTCGCTGGCCAGGGGAGGGCTCGATGAGGGAAGGAAAGTACACTATTTGGTACGGAGGAAGCGGGAATCATTGTTTAGGTACCGGGTTTCTAATTAGGAGTAGATTACTATCCGCTTTGAGGGACGTACAATTCTTTAGTGATAGAATTTCGGTAGCTACATTTCAGGGACGTTGGTTTAAAATCGCATTAATAAACATACATTGTCCGACCGAAGACAGTGACGATGAAGTCAAAAGTGAATTTTACGATAAACTCGAATGGGTTTATGATAAACTACCGCGAAACTACATGAAAATAATTGTAGGTGACGCGAACGCAAAGGTAGGAAGGGAAGAAGTTTATATTCAGACGATTGGTAAAGAAAGTTTGCACGAATATAGTAATGATAATGGGATCCGTCTGATAAACTTTGCCATCTCGAAAAACCTGGTAATTAAAAGTACGAAGTTCAAACGTAAAGATATTCATAAATATACTTGGACATCACCGGATTCACAAACACGAAATCAAATCGATCATGTCTTGATACAACACAGCTGGCAAAGCAGTATAATCAATGTACGGTCTTATCGCGGAGCAGAATGTGGGTCGGATCATGAATTAGTAATCGCGAAACTTCGACAAAAACTTAATATAAAAAAGAGAAAAGAAAACCGTTTCGATTTTGAGAACTTTAATTTGGAAAAATTAAAAAATCCATCAATTAGAAACCAATTCGAGCTAGATGTTAAGAATAGGTTTGAAGCTTTAGAGCTTCCTGACGAGGACCACGAGGATATTGACAAGTTATGGGTAGAGATCAGGGATAATATTAAAGCGGTCGGTAACTCGTGTCTAGGAAAAAAGGAAAATAAGAATAACAAACCGTGGTTTGATGAAGATTGCTTAAACATGTGCGAAAAAAGGAAAGCCGCTAAATTAAAAGCTCTAAATAATCCTAGCGAAGACAATCTGGAATACTTCCGAATCTCAAAGAACGAAACGACAAAATTGCTCAAAAATAAAAAAAGGGAGTATCTCAAAAATAAAATAATTGAAATAGAAACTAATAGAATCGAAAATAACGTAAGAGACATGTACAAAGGTATAAACAGATCACGTAAATATGTAGGGCCCGTAACGTCTGGAATTAGGGATGATAATAACAATATTCTGACCGATCCGGTTGACATATTGAATAAGTTTAAGGACCACTTTGACAATATTTTAAATACGGGAAATTATGATCTGTGTCCTCCTTCTGAGTACCAGAGTGCTGAACCGTTGATAGAAGGACCAAGTAAAGAGGAAGTTGCAGTATCTATCGGTAAATTAAAATCATATAAAGCAGCGGGAATCGATAATATTCCTACTGAACTAATTAAGGCATGCGGGGAAGCTGGAGTTTCTAAAATACATCGCTTGGTTGAAAAGATCTGGGTGAACGAGAAATTACCTGAAGAATGGAAAGAATCTATTCTTATTCCGATTCACAAAAAGGGTCCGAGGACGGATTGTAATAACTATCGAGGAATTTCACTCCTTCCGGTATGTTATAAAGTATTCACTTTAATCTTAACCAGTCGAATCACGGAATACGCCGAGGAAATTATCGGAGACTACCAATGCGGATTTAGACGGAATCGTTCGACTATTGATCAAATATTTTCTTTACGGCAAATATTAGAGAAAAAATTGGAGTATAACGGTATTGTTCACCAGCTGTATATAGATTTTAAAAAGGCTTACGATTCTATTGACCGCCAGAAACTGTATAATATTCTAATCGAGCAGGGGATTCCAAAAAAACTAGTAAATCTAGTCAGGATGTGCTTGACGGAGACACTCAATAAAGTTAGAATCGGTAATAATTTGTCCGAAAAATTTGAGGTTCGTTCGGGCTTAAAACAGGGGGATTCTCTTTCGCCTGTCCTGTTCAATTTGGCATTAGAACATGCCATTAGGGAGGTAATGAGTACCGAGAAAGGGTTGGATCTGGGCGGGACAACATCCGTGCTGGGCTATGCTGATGATCTGGTACTGTTAAGCGAAGACGTTGAAACTATAAAACTAAATACGACAACGTTAATGAAAGCCGGTAAAGAACTAGGACTCGAAATAAACGTGGATAAAACAAAATATATGGTTAGCTGCAAAAATGGCGATACTACTGGTGATATCGATATAGATGGTAATATGTTTGAACAGGTAGATAAATTTAGGTATCTAGGTTCTACGATAACTAGAAAAAACGAAATTGAAGAAGAGATTAAGGTTAGACTGAAGACGGGGAACGCTTGTTATTTTTCTGTGACAAAACTACTCAGTTCGCGCCTCTTGTCCCGAAACTTAAAAATTAGAATCTATAAAACAATTATCTTGCCTACAGTTCTTTATGGATGCGAAACTTGGCCGCTTACATTAAGGGATGAGCAGCGTCTTAAGGTTTTTGAAAATAAAGTATTGCGTAGAATATTCGGACCGAAGAAGGATGAGTTAACCGGGGAGTTCAGACGGTTACACAACGCCGAATTGTGTGAGCTATATCCGGGTAATATAATTGAGGTAATTTCATCGCGGCGAATCAAATGGGCTTGTAAAGTTGTTGGGCTTAGTAACGAGAGAATTCCTAAAAGGTTAATATTTGCTGTGCCGAATGGTAAGCGTCGGAGGGGTAGACCGAAGCGAAGGTGGGAAGATTGCATTAAAGCTGATCTGAAGGGACTGGGTTTGGACGGCGAACGGTGGAGGGAGGTGTGTAACAGGCGATTGGTGGTGTCGGCATCGAACCTTCGGGTTCGCTAAGCCTTATTATTATTATTATTATTTTTTTATTTTAGGATGTTATGTATTTTAATAATTCATATCAAACTGGTGGAATACCGACATTAAATTATCTATCAATGCTATCACTTTTCATATTAAAAAAAAAAAAACGTGATATCTTTATGAAACAAACCATTCTAAATCATCTGACATTTTTTTATATTGCATATTTTTTATTATTTCGCTTAAATTTCATTATTGTGCATATTTATACTTAAACTGTGCATATACTGATGCACAGTTTAAGTGCATATATATATATATATATATATATATATATATATATATATATATATATATATATATATATCGATTTATCTGATATATATATCGATTTTTCATAATCGATTTTTTTATAAATAAATTTTATTAGGAAACTCAACTAGAAACATTTGTTTATGGTCTATGCTCAAAGTAGGATTTTATTTAGCTTTAAAACTAAAGAATTGGATGGCGCTGCCTAGCAAGGTGATAAAACGTTTTATAATAAGGATGGGAAGTTGTATTGTCTTTTGAGTGTCTTAATAGGTAAATTATGAACTGATATCGAAAAACAATCAACCAATTTCCTCTGATTCTTCACATCATGTTGGCTTTTGTGAAATGCAACTTTGACATCAGTCGAAGTAAAACAACAAACGATTCAGTTTTAGCGTTGCATTTCGAAATGCATGTGCCTGTCAATTATAAATGTATCAGTTTTGAAAATTATTTAGTTTGTACCAAGCCGAATTAACAATTATTTCTTATTTAACCGAACTTTTTTTAAATAAATATAAATTAAACTTTTATAACATACCTAGAACTTTATTACAAAAAAGTTTCAACTTATGGTTTGTATAGCTGAACATTCGTAGCTGAAATTACGTAATGAAAACATTCGTTTATTGTCAGATAAGAAATCGTCTATTCATTTTATACAGGGTGTTTCAGGGTTGAGTGGCCAAACTGCAAAAATGAACTAAGGACCTCAAAACAAGAAAAAAAAAATTTCTGAAGGTATGTCCGCAAACCCTTCGTTTAGGAGATATTCACACCAAAATATTTTCATTGCTATGAATTATTTACGTTATATGAAATAAATAAAACCTATTTACTTGTTCTAACTACTTTTTAATTAAATGTAAGCATTAACATTCATATTAAATGTTGTTCAAAGTGAATATATATCCACAAACGCTTTGTTTAGGAGATGGGTTAGGTGTAATACTAATATGGCCTTTTATCCCTAACTGCATAAAAACTATTGGCAACGTAAGGATTAATACTGAAATTAAACAACAAGTCTATGCAACTCCGGTAAATGTAAAACAATAACACATATCCAGTGCCGTTCTGCCACTGCTGCTGTTGAAGAAAGATATCGAGCCTGTCTTAATGCTCAAGGAAATCACTTTGAACAACATTTAATGTGAATTTAATGTTTACGTTTAATTAATAAAGTGATTGGAACAACTAAATAAGTTTTACTTATTTAATATAACGTAAATAATTCATAACAACGAAAACCATCAAGTGTGAATATGTGCTAAACAAAGCGTTTGTGGACATACCTACAGAGGAAATTGTTTTGAGGTCCTTAGTTCGTATTTTCAGTTTGGCCACTTAACCTTCAAACACCCTCTATATCTATGCCTTAATATTTTATCATTCTTACCATTTTTCAATATTTGGCTGCATATTATACTGCATTTATCATAATTTTTAAGGCATATTTTAATGTTTTTGTTGTATATAAACCCTGCCTAGAAATTTATATGACATAAACAATAAAAACTCTTATAGTTAATTTCAGCCTAAGCACTTAGCAATAGAGACATTGCTGATTCATGATCCTTCAAGTGGCTAGTGCTTCTAAATCCCATGTCCAAAACCAAACATTTGTAAATACTCCCGATGAGCTATTGGTTTCCCTTTCCGAAAATATAACAATTTCAATAAAGGTTTTGTCAACTTGAAGTTCGTAGTTTTTTACGGGTCCGTTTGTCATTTCTATGATGCGGAGGATGGCTGTGTTACTGAAGACTCTCCGGGAGAAACAGGGTAGGCGAAGTGGACGGGTGGGTTAGAATTGTATTGTTTTATGTTGGATGAGATCTAACTTGTGTCTTAGCCGTTTTATCAATTGAAGGCTCAGGATTCTGAGCGCGCTATTTGTAGCTCCAGCCACTTCGCCACTGCGTTACTACTACTCTCTTGTATTGCCATCCGCATACAAATAATTTGTCTGCCCCATTTTATTTTTGGGATACCTCGAGTAAGCATTCTGTTTGTGATGGTTATTTATGATTTGCTGAAACCAGCGGCATATTGAGTATGAGATGGTGAACTTATCGTGAGGAGCGGTAAGCGTGGGCCTAAGGTGTGGGGGCACAAGGGTCTTAAAATGTCTCAACTTAAAGGTTTTTGAAATAATCGCAAAGATTAAAAAATTAAATAAATATTAGAACAATTTTACAAAGAAATCATTAAATTTAGGCCACTAAGTTGCATTTTTTTTTTGCTTGGAGGCCCGACTTTTCCTGATCCGCCATTGCGTATCGTTGATGCTGAGTAGGATTCGTTAATTAACGTTTGAAAAAATAAAATCATGTTCCAACATATTTGAAATATTAGAGAATTGATCTATTTAACAATTTAAGAGTTTTTTTTTTTTTTATACTAGGGGATGAAACTTTTTTTAAAAATTTCCATTTTAACAGTTATTGTGAAACCTTTTAGGGAAAAAGCTCTTAAAATATAGGTTTTAAGGAAATTTGTTATACTAAATTCTAGGTTTCTGGTAAATGTTTAACCTTTATTGATTTAAGGTAGATTAAATAAGAAATAAACAGTAATTAGGTTTAGATTAAAGGAGAGGTGGGGAACCAGCGTTAGAATTAATTAATATTTAATTATTTATGTTACAAAAATTTGAAAATTAATAGGATAATATTGAATATATGAGTGAAATATGTATTTACTTGTTAATAAAAGTAGCAACAGAAAAATATAAAAAAATGTTGCGGCATCCGTTATGAATGCTTAACCTTACTGCGGCCATCATTAGATGATAAAAAGGTAGCTCACCGATGGATGAATTATCTCAAATGAATTATTTGATTCTAATAAATATGCAGTTTGTTTAAATATCTAAGGTTTAAAGTCACTTTTTTTTTTTTTATTTCTTTATTGAGTATTATAACAATCTGTCTCTTGGACATTGGATATAGTGAGGTAGGATGACATTCACACTATATGTACAAAAAAATTAAATAAATAGAACAAAATAATAATCAAAAGTATATACAATAGGTAATAAAATAAAATAACCTAAAAAATAAGAAAATTAAAACTAAGAAGAAAAAAACCACATGCATACCTATATACAATCAGGCGAGAGAACCCTGCGCTACTCTCCCAACCGCGTCACTGGTACTAAAGAGATTGGTCGAGAGCACTTTAGCCACATACACTCATGTGTTGAGTGAAGAATCTGGCCATTGCCAGAACTCCAATTTATACAATCTACAAAAGGTCGCAAGGCCACTGCCGTTTCAACCTTCTTGGAGGATTATAGGGATGGGAAGTGCTTGATAGGGATTGTGCAAGAGGATTTGGGTGGTATGTAAGGTTCTGGTGAAATTTGGAGAATTTTTTTGGGATAAGGTCTAGGACAAATGGGATGTTGATGTCATGATGTAGGGTTTTCTTGGTTACATAGAAAGGAGCATCGACTATTGTTCGAAGGACTTTAGACTGGAAGGATTGGATGCGCTTGATGTTAGAAAATTTTGCTGATCCCCACAGTTCTAGTCCGTAAGTCCAAATAGGTTTCAGTATTGTCTTGTAGATCAGTAGCTTGTTTTCAACGGAAAGTTTAGATTTTCTGCTTAGTAGTCGGTATAGTTGGCCGTATCGTCGGTTGAGTTCTTGTCTTTTGAGTCTAGTATGCGGGTTCCAAGTTACTCTTCGGTCTAAATGAAAGACAAGATACCGGACTGTGTCTGAGTAAGGAAGCTGGATGGAATTAAAGAGTACTGGTGGACAGGAATTGCGTCGGAGTGTAAAGGTAATATGTTGGCATTTAGATTCATTAACTTTAATGCGCCAGTTATTACACCAGTGCTCAATCAAGGTGAGGTGGCTTTGGAGATTTAAGGATGCTATTTCGGGATCAGAGTTGGATGATAAGATTGCGGTGTCGTCAGCGAATGTTGCAAGGAAAGTATCGGGATGAACAGGGATGTCAGCAGTAAAGAGGATGTAAAGCACGGGACCCAAGACGCTGCCTTGGGGAACACCGGCTTTAACGGAGTAGATATTGGAAAATTCTGTTCCACAGCGAACTCGAAAGGAGCGGTCAGAGAGGTAGGATCGGAGGACTAGGTACAAGGACTGAGGTAAATGGATTTGAAGCTTGAAGAGCAGTCCGGAGTGCCATACCCGGTCAAATGCCTGTGCAATGTCCAAAAATGCACCCGAACAGTATTCCTTGTTTTCTAGGGCTGAGGAAATATGATCAACAACTCGGAGTCCTTGTTGAACAGTAGAATGTTGGGAGCGAAAACCAAACTGATGGGAAGGGATATTTTGGGATTCTATAATGGGTAGCATTCGTTTCAAAAGTATCTTTTCAAAAATTTTTGAAAGGATTGAGAGTAGGCTAATTGGTCTATAGGATGTTGAGCTATTGGGAGGTTTGCCTGGTTTTGGGAAAAGGATAATAGTGAAGTGTTTCCATAACACAGGGAAGTGGGTGGTGCGTAGGATACAATTGTAGATATATGTAAGGAATAGGACTGCTTTGGATGGAAGTTGTCGAAGGATTTGAGGTGTAAGAAGATCATGTCCAGGAGCTTTACGGGGGATTAGTTTTTTTAATTGAAATTTCACTTGGGAAGGATGAATAGCTTTTGGGGGCAAGGACAGTGGGATTGGTGATGTAAGTTCTTCTACTGTTACGGTGTGGGCAGGATGAGATTCCGGATGTGAAATAAATGTATTGGATAGGTGAATGGCAAACTCCTCAGCTTTATCTTCGTCAGATGCTGCTCAGGAGCCATCATCTCGTCGGAGTGGATGGGAATTGCGGTGAGGATTTACGATTTTTGTTATGGTTTTCCAAAGGGAATTGTCGCGAGAAGAGAGGGAGGATAGGTAGGAGTTGAAGGATTGTGATCTGAAGGTGGCTAATTCCAGTTTTAATTTTTTGCAGTAATAATTATACGAGCAGCGGTCGGTAGGATTTCGGGTACGTTGCCACAATGATCTGGCACGGCATTTGGTGTGGATTAGGTCAAGGAGATGTTGGGGTAGAATGGTCTTTATAGGAATGCTGGAGGAGTCTTTTGGAAAGGAGGCAGTCCAGGCGGCTTGTTGGATTGTGGTAGTAAAGGAATTTACGGCACTATCAAGGTCATCGGGAAGTTTGAGGGATATGTTGAGATCAATTTTACCGGAGATGATTTGGCGGAAAAGGTCCAAGTTTATTGGGTCCCTAATGAATGACGGTGGAGAAGGTTTGGGAACTGGTTCAAGTGAAACATTAAGGATTAGAGGACTATGGTCAGAGGAAAGTTCTTTAGACGTGTAATGGAACAATTGAGGGGACTTAAGCCGCTGTAGATAAAGAAATCAAGAAGATCAGGATTACGGTTGGGATCTGTGGGCCAGTAGGTAGGAGAGTTGAGGGAAAGGAGGTGAAAATGTTGGGAATTGAGTGCAAAGAGCAGGGTTCGGCCACGAGAATTCGTGGTTCTGGAATCCCATTGTTGGTGCTTGGCATTTAGGTCTGCACCCAAGATAAAGTGATGTCCTAAGGAGTCGAGGAGAGAACTGAATTGGGCATTGGATATGGATCGGTTAGGAGGGCAATACGCTGATGCAAGAGTAACCGGAAAGGAGAAGGTTTTTATCACGATAGCGGTGGACTGTAGGAAATCATGTATAGGTAATGGGAGTACGTGATGGTTGAGGGATTGGTGTACAATTACAGCAGTGCCGGCATGTGCTTTTCCGTCAGGGTGGTCAGTACGATATGTCAGGTATTGTGGTCTATTGAAGTGCTGTTTAGTGGTTATTTGAGTTTCAGTAATCAGTGCCACATCAATGTTCTTGTCAAGTAGTAAAGTAGATAGTTCGTCGGTATGATTTCTAACACCATTCGCATTCCAAAGAAGAATGGATATGGGTTTAGGGATGTGAGTCATTTAAGGATTTTTTAAAGGAGGGATGAGGTGAGATACGAGATTCGTGAGGAGTGATATGAGTGGAGTAACAAGGGATTTGAAATCGGTGAGGAAAGATGCTAACAAACTTGTGAGATCTGTTGCATTTGAAGGAGGAGGAATATGAGGAATTTGTTGTTGATGGTTAGGTATATTAGGATGAAGAGGATTTTGACGTTGGGGTTGAGGTTGTTGTTGTGGCAGGGCTTGACATTTATCGGTTGAAGTCTTACCTCTAAGTAGTTGGGAGAATGATACATCATTGTTTACAATTCTGGAAGGCTCTCTCTCTCTTCTTGTTCTTAGTGCTTCATCTTGAATCCGGTTTTTCTGGTGTCTGGTTTTGAGATTCTTGTAATTTAGGCAGCCTTTGTAGTTGGCCGGGTGTCCCTCCAAGCATAGGGCACATACTGCTGGATCTTGTATAGATTTGGTGCACTCTACAGATTTGTGCTGTTCACCGCACTTCACGCAACGCGGCAGATGGTGGCAATATGTCTTCGTGTGGCCATAGGTCTGACAATTATGGCACTGCACGATGTCTCTCTTGGGGTATGGCTTCTCAACTTTCATTATTGTGTAGTATATTCTTGTGATATCATATATTTTTTCGATACCTGGTGATGGCTCCAAGTCCACGAAAAACAATGGTAGTGGGATCCTATTTCGTAATCCTGGCTGCTCCCTGTCCTCCTTCAAAACATTTGTTACCTGGCGTACATTGAAACCAAGCGTCGTTAGTTCTTCTTTAATAACTTCAGTTGGGGTTGAGGACTGTAAATTTCTTATCACTACTCGTAACGCTCTTTCCTGCCTCAGCTGGTAAGTGTGAAAATTCGCATTTGTTTCTGATAAGTACTTCACTATTTTTCGGTATGATTCAGCAGAATCAGATGTTATTTTGGTGTCATGGGTCCTGTTAAGGCATGAATAACTGCCAGAGCAGATTTTATTTAGTTGGGTGCAGAACATCTGGAAATTTTTGATATTTTTCACAAATATCGGAGGAGGCTTTGGTTCTCTGGGTATTGCTGCAGACTCCATTACTTCTCGGTCATTTTGAAGCACTTGGTAGAGGTTTGGAGTAAAGAAAGGCGATTCTTCAATCTTCTTGCGAGACGTACTTGGTTGGGGCTGAGGTTCTGGTTCTGAAGTGTTCACTTTGGTCACTGGAGGTATTTCTCGTAGGCAGCGACGAGTCCTTTGTTTGGCTGGTGAACCACGTGGTGTACTAACGCCGTCTGCCCGAGTCCTCTTGTGCACCTTACTGGCCTTCACTTGCTGATCATACCGAATATCATGAGAGAGAAAAAAAAATTAAAAATAACAAAAAAAAAAAGATGTCAACAGTAAATATCAACTGCTCTGATGTACACTTTAACTGTATTACGTGAATAATCAGAAAAATTCCGCTATAAAATAGGCAAAAACTGAGAGAGGAGTTGAGGAGACAACCTTCGCATCAGCTGATCCATTGCCTTCCCAAAGTCACTTTTTAGATCGACTTTTTGCTGTGCAACATAACTTTTAAAACCAAGTTTTTTTAAAACAAGAGTTGTGTAGAATCTTTTCCTGAAACATTGCTAGGAAAAATGTTCTAGTTCCGGAAATAGAAATAAAGATTTTAGTCATGCCTAAACTGTTAAAAGTTAAAATTTTATTTGAGATTTCAATAATTCCTTTTGCGTTATTAAGGCCGCTTGGAATATAATTTGCCTTTGGCTATAATTTTGGCTTTCGCTCTGACGCCCTCCCTTGCAATAGAAATATATTTTTTTTATTATTATTCCATATAGGTATATTTCTGAGCTAAATGCTCTAACAACCAGGGTATTTTCTCTCTTTAAATTATAACCCAATAAATTATTACTTCAGCGACTAAATGTAAGTAAGCGCGTATCAAGAAAAATATTTAAAAAATATCCCTAAAAGAATTATTGTTCCTATAATTACCGTTTATGTTTTTTTACACAACTCCAAGGACCGCCTTATCATAACTTTATGTAGTTTCTTTATTTTTCTTCTCACAGTAATTGCCGTTATAAAAAAAAAAATTAAATACTGAATTAACTATTGTGTTATAATTCAAGTTTTAGACTGGTGGCAGCTCGGTACACGTCTAGAATCTAATGAAATTGTTTACAGTCTTCCTATAGTTGTGCACATTTTTTTCTTTAGCTCAAGTAATAATAACTTGGGGGGTAGAAGGGGAGGGGGTGTTCAAGGTTTCTGGAAAAAGACGACCTGTATCAGCTCCTTTGCTGCGTTCTGATTGGCGGAGATTGTTTCTGTCATTTGTAGCACTTGCTTGGATTGTTTTCTTCCGCTGGACAGTTTTAGAACACTTTTGATTCCTGTCTCGCCTTAACCCGATTCTGTAAATAGCAAGTCTCGGGGTTTCCATACTTGGGGCTCTCTCACTTCAGTAGATGGTGTTTAAATACGATTTTATTAAATTTTGAAAGAATTTAACTGTCAAAAATATTTTGAATTGGACGTGTATACTTAAACATATATTCACGTTGCGCAATGCAACAATCATAAATCTATGGTGCACGGCCCTAAACCAATGCATGGTTTAATATGAAGTATCTAATCAATTTGAGGAGTTTTGTGAGTTGGTATCTTGTTGTTGGTCCTGTGGTAATGATTTCATAGTGGTGTAGAGATGTATAACGGTTAACTATCTCTACACCACTATCTGATCAATTGCTCAGCTACATAAATTTTAAGGGCAAATAAGAAGTTATGGATTGTTAAAAAAAAAAATAAACTACAAAATAGTAGAATCTTTTGCCTTAACCCGCCCTGTATTCTAATTCTGTAATCTGTATTCTAAAATCCTTTTACAAAGAAGAGGATAGAAATTGCCAAAAACAACAGGCAGCTGGGAATAATTGGAATGTTTAACAGAGGGGCCGATTAAACGAACCCTAAGTAGAAAAGTCAGTTGACCAGGCGTGCTTAGCTGGCAAGGCATTTGCAGAGGAACGGAGTCAAGAAAGCCCTCTGTGCCCCCTGTGCCGGGAGGGTGAGGTTTACCACTTGCAAAAAATTGAAAAAAATAAAATAATTTTTAAAACAGGGGAATTACAACATCCTCTTGCGTTTAATATTTTCAAAGTATATATAAAGAAGCGTATTAATGTAGAGGAAATATGGAGTGCTGTCTTGTGGAGAGATGATTATCTGTGAGTCCACCCGCTCAAAGGGTCAATGACCCTCGGGACATGGGGATGGTTACTTTAAATATGCCCCACCTCTCCTCTGGGGAGTCCTTTCCATCTCATATTTCCGAATATGGATTGCATTTAGAGGTATCGATAAGGTGATAATAGGCATAGACTTATCGTTAAAAGTAAGTAATAAGCAGTAACAAAAAGTATTTCAATTATAAAATACCAAAACTATTTTGTATTTTAATTTAAAAAAAAAATAGTTTATTTCATTCAACATTTTTCTAATACGGTTACTTTACTGATAGGTTAAAATTAATTATTTTAATACGTTATGTATTACTTTTTTTTAAATGTCTACCACTGCCTGACGGTCCACCTTAACATGCTTTTTGAAAACAAAATATGCTCTACTGTTTCCTATCATAAGGCTCTGGAGTCTTCCATAATACTTTTAAGGCTATCCAATTTTATGGCCAAAGATAATTACAAATTACGAATACAACATAATCGACCTTTGAAATTCAATTTTAGAAGCTCAATTATTAATAATAATTAAGTAATATACTAAATTTAAGAAACTGAAGAAGTGAATGGATTAAGTACATAAAATAAGTTGGATAGTATAGTTATAAATGTTCACAACTGTAAAGCTGTTTACATTTGTAAATAAGATTTTTATTTAATGTTAGTTAGTCGGCTTGAAAGGTTGCTGAAGCATAGGGACATTTCTATTCGGTAAAAGGAGGAGGCTATTGCTTCGGATCTGAATCCACTGTTTATAAATGCTTCTATTTCTGTGGCAGGTGCCAGGCGGAAAAGCTGTAAACTTCTCCGAGGTAGCCAGTAAATATACCTGGGTCCTAAATATCCTCGACCAACGGCTGCCCTTTTTTGAAAAAAAATAAATAAAATACGCCCTTAAAGGGACGCACTACTTTCTTTAATTATCAACTCCTCTGAAAATAAATCTAAAACTGTCCCCTTGTGCTTTTGGAACTGTTTTCTTTGGCCGAGTTGCCCTAACTTGTTATCTAACTAAATTATCTTCAGGTTTTCATCTTTTGAATAAGTTGTATTTACAGAAATTTAACTTGTTATAAATGTTTTACATTTCACACCATTCAACTTTTTTTTTCTTTTTTCTTTTTTTTTTTAATGGGAGCGCCAACTTTTCTCAGACGTGAAATGTCACTTGCAACAATCCAAGTCTAAAAAAATTAGAACCCATTGATAATTTATTGAACGATTTTAAAATATTCTGCTCTCATTCTTTGTGCGTGTTTATATATATATATATATATATATATATATATATATATATATATATATATATATATATATATTTGTATTATACATGCATATTTCATGCGATTGATTATTTGGCCATCTGGTTTTGTTTTTTTAATTTATTTGAAAAACATAAGAAAATAAAACTTCTCTTGAAAGCGTTTTCAGTTAGGTGACTTTATACCAGAGATCTCCTAACTTTTTGGCCCATGGGCCGCATTGAGACCTCCACCCAAATCTCACCGGCCACGACTTGTGATGAAAAGAAACACCTTGCTATATAAATGAAATTAGCTTAAAGAGAAAAAAAAAAACACGCAATAAATGCTGTAGTAACCTCGTGTGTGAGTAATTTGCTTAAATTTATAAAATTTTAGCCTGCAATGAAAGAAACTTTCCCCGGATAGAAGCTGCTTGCGGGCCGGATCGTTATACTAACAATTTGTAGTACAACAATACTACAATACTACATACAATACTGACAATCGTTATACTAACAACAACAATCATTGACCGGACTAAATAATTCATAACAACGAAAATCTTTAGCTGTGAATATCTCCTAAACAAATTGTTTGCGGACATACCTTCAGAGAATTTTTTTTCTTGTTTTGAGGTCCTTAATTCATATTTTCAGTTTGGTACAATACTTAACCCTGAAACACCCTGTATATTATACTTTTTAAAAAATATAATTTAATAAATTATTCCTGTTGTATGAATTCACCGTTATCATTTTAGACAATTTTATTTCCCGATTGTACTAATTTTCATGTTTCCATACAACTAGATAAATATAAAGCATATCAGTCTCTTTCTACTTGGTTATTTTTTGTGGATTTGTTAGTTACTCACATGCAGCTCCCAAAAAAGAAATTCCCCAGTTACGCTTCTTAGGTAGAAGGAAATAATTATCCTTCCAACTACCTAGAAATAATTTTTATATTTTTTTATTATTCGTTTTTTAAAAGTGCGTGCGTGAATTCGGGGATTGGGAAGAGTGATTTGGGCTAAATTGCTTTTAATTATTATTATTAGTAAAGAAGAGGGGTGGGCCTTCAACACCGCCCTCGAGGTAACTTACCTACTTCCATTTCCACTTGCTTAATGACATTTTACAAAGATTAAATACAAATCTTCAACCGTCGTTCCACTATGGGCCAAATGCGAATTTAGTTGTAAAAAATTCAAATCAGAACATTTAGCTACTATAGTATAACATTTAGTAGTATGTTTCTGTATAAAACGCTTATTAGACCAGTATTAACCTATGGAGCGGAAACCTGGTGTTTTTTGCTAGAGGATTGCCGTAAACTAAAAGCATTCGAAAGGAAAATAATAAGAAGGATTTACGGTGCTACAGGTGTTAATGGTGAGTGAAAAATCAAAAGTAACAATGAAATCGAGGCTATATTAGAGAATCAAAACATTACTAACTATATCAAGGCAAGTAGGCTGAGATGGGCAGGACATGTAGTCAGAATGAAGAATGAACGGGTGCAGAGAAAAATATTAGAAGCACACTTCAGTGGGAAGAGGAAAAGAGGAAGACCGAGAAGCAGATAGAAGGATGAAGTGGAGAGAGATACGAGGAAGCTAGGAGTTGGCAATTGGAAGAGAGTAGCACAGAACAGGAGAAATGGAGAAAATTAACTGAGGAGGGCAAGGGTGATAGTGTATCGCCGGGGAGTTAGTTTGTATAGTTGTATTATTCAAGGGCACTCAATATTCTTATATATGGTGTCTTCAAGGAATATATAAGCCTTTATAGTTTAAAGTTCATTCCTTTTCAAACGACCATTTGCTCATTCTCAAGTGATTACTCATTATTTAGTGATATAAAAAGTGGCAACTTACCAAAAAATTTTCATCTAGGAAAATATATTTCTATATTATAATTTCATTAAACATTCATTTTTGGTACACCAAATACAAAAATTAACACTACTCCTCTTCTCATTTTTTGCGGACTTACTAATGTTTGTCATTCTACAATAAAAAATATTTGTAGGCGATTATTTAAGAAAATAAATAATTTCTATTATTGATTTATATATTATAGGATTTATTCTTATCCCTTCGACTTGTTTTATTGAATTCTTAATTAGAACAATCCAGGTTTATAGCTCTAACAGTTTATTTTTGATAAAAGCAATTTGTATTTCAATATTTGATTTTTTCTGATAGATTCACTGAAAACAAACAAAATTAATTATATCAGATTTCTTCTATCATTAAACTGAAGAAAACTTAGCTACGTAAGAAACATTGGCTATCTCATTTTTGCTTTACTTTTTTTTAATAGAAGTATGATTTAATTGATGATGGCCCTTTCTAAACATGGAGTATGTTTTTCCGTGTTTCCAGATTACGTAGTTCTGATCTAAACTCAATTGAACACCAAGTGGATTGCCAAGACGAAGCGATAACTTTACCATAGTTGCTGAAGATGCTGCTTTGTTGAAAGAAAATGATAATATCTTTTGGAATAGTATTCAAAACCTAACCAGGTAGGTGAAGGCTCGGTCAAATGAAATCCGTCATAAGCGCAAGAATAGGGAGGAAAAAAACCCTATTCAGATTCAAATTGTTATACAAAGTATGTTATTTTTCCGCGTATAGGATATCCCCGTCATCTTTTTACGCTAAAGAGGGGCGAGAAAGATGTGTATAAATGAAGAATGTAAACGGGAGGATTGTTCTAGCTCTCATCTTTTCGACTTAAGTCTCATTTGATTTTAGTGTTTGTGGGAAGTAGGAGAGGATTATATATGCTACGATTATTGAATGGATCACCACCGAACTTAAAAGCCAAGTCTTTCATTGCTGAAAGAACCCGGTTCAAATTGTGCTAAACTAATTTTCTATAGTGACTATAGATATAGAAAACTAAAAATCTATAGCAGTTTATTCATTAACTATAAATATATATATACATGAATTACATTACAGTCCCCACCCAAAAAAAACATTTCTAACTTATTTTCTTCTGTTCATGACATATCATAAGTGTTTTATGTATAAAATAATCCATAGGCAGTACAACTATTTTAGTTCCTATAAAGTGTGAATGTGCTCTCTGAACATTATTATAAATGTCCTTAATTGTGATATTTCTGAATAAATAAATAAACAAAAAAAAAAAAGTTGCTATAAATGTTTTTCTATAAACCTAAATTTTATATTTAAGTAGTTGACGATTGACATTCGACTTTTCTTCTATTTTTTTCCCTTTTCAAACACTTTCAGTCATTTTAAATGGACATTAGCATCAGAACAGCTATTTTTATTGTTTGAGATTAATAAAAACATAAACGATATCTGCGGTATAATAAAACATAGTTGGAGCTAGCGGTAGTCAAATTGTTGATTATTAAATAAATTGAGTACTGTAATTAATTTCAAAAGTAACGATGTAAAATAAGTATGAAAAAAAATAGTCATATAAATTATATGAAAGTATACAAATTATTCACACTGAAAAATAAAATTTGTTTCTCGAAAATAAAAATTTTTCAATATTTGTAAGAATATTATTTATATAAAGGGGCTGAGAAGGGCAGCTACTAGGAATTTTACAAAAAAATACATATATTTCGAAAGAAACACTATTTGGCGATGCCGGTACCCCACGCGCCTAATCTAGGACTTATGAATTGTGTTGCTGACATTAGTCGGGGAATAAATTAGGCTGTTTGAGCATATTGCTGACCACAGTTTCGAGAAGACTTTAACGTCCTAAAATGATGCTCTTTGCCTTCCATCTGATTTGAGCACTCGTTATTTGTCCTAGCTTTTTACATGTGGTATTTGTTGTACTCCGCCCTAACCCATATTTTTTTTAATATTATATATCAGACTTATGGAGTGGGCCACTCACCCAATTCCATATAAGCCAAAGTGTCTTCTTATGATCATTCCTAATAACATTAATCTTGTAAAATCGGATAAACGATTTCATTATGAAAGATATCTCTTTCTATCTTGATTCATTTGAGGTATCCCTTTAAATTATCATTTAAATAAAAGTATGTTTTGATATTTAATTAACATTGGAATCATGCTCAGAGTTATTTATTTTTGGATATTTAATAGTTGACCGTTGCATTCTTCGTTTTTCCCCATTACCCAAACAAGCAGCAAATTCTCCAATACCTACCCTTACCCTGATTTTCCAGTTCTAAGTGAAACTCCTAGCTGAACACACCTGTAAGTCTCTATTTTTATTCTTCTAATTTTATTTACTTATTTATATATTTTTTTTTGTTTTCTTTTTTCTTTTCTTTCTCCACATTCCTTTATGTCCTCATTTCATATTTTCTTCATATCCTTTTTCCTTTTCTTTCAATCTCTCCTGCAGATCTGCAGAAGTATATTCACATTTGCATATATTATATATTATACTGCAACAATTGTTACCTTCTATTTATTTCAGTTTAGGATCTCGTTACCTAGCTTACTCTGTTTATATTTTAATGTACTTACTGTTTATAATTTTAATAAGCTTATTCACGTTGTTTATAATTTTTCGTCATAATATTATGTAACTTCCATAATTCTCCATCTTATTGTGTCTTGTCCGTTCTAGCCCTGAGGAAGACCTGCAAATTCGGTTCGAAACGTTGGCTTTTAATAAAATAGTTTTACCACTATTTAGCCTATTTATGACCGCCATCCCGGACCATCTCCTTCCTTTATTTATTTTTACCTTTGCTTTGCCCGGATTTTTAGGATATTACTTATTAGTCAATTTCTTTATTTTTTTGTAAAATTATAAACAAATATTGACTATTGTATTAAATGGGTTATCATGGATCATAAATTACGAAAACCATAAAACGCTTCCAGTATAGTAGGCCACGTAAAGTTTTGTTATGAATAATCGAGTTCTATTCCTATTAAGGATTCTTTAATAATCTTAAATACGAATGTGTCCTTTGAAAGGATTTCTTTTAATTTCCTTATCATATTTAGTTTATATGTATGTTAATGGGGAATAAAATAGTATGCGAATTTTAAGTTATAAAATCTAATAATCATAAATAAACACAAACACACACACACACACACACACACGTGTGTGTGTGTTTGTGTTTATTTATGATTATTAGATTTTATAACTTAAAATTCGCGTACTATTCTATTCCCCATTAACATACATATAAACTAATTATGACACATTCGTATTTAAGATTATTAAAGGATCCTTAATAGGAATATAACTCGATTATTCATAACAAAACTTTACTTGCCCTACTATACTGGAAGCCTATATATATATATATATATATATATATATATATATATATATATATATATATTGATTTTATAATTGTGGGTAGATGGTTGACTGTAGTGTATAATTGAAGAGTCCAAATAAAAATAGTACAATAGTAAAATAAATAATAATATTTATTTTTACATTTGCCGAGGTTTCGGCCCGGTGTTCAGGCCTTCATCAGGGCTTAGAAAAGAACCAGATAACAATTTCTTTATATAATTTCATATTCCTTTTCTCTGTTTTACCTTTTATTCTAAAATTAACATTTTTAGTTCTTATGTTACCTTATTTTAATTATGTTTATTTCATTAGTCCGCAATTTGTTGCCGTTATTATTATTTATTTCTCAGTTCTCTGTTATTCCCACATATCCCCATCCCCATCCCCACATATATTATTACAGTAAGACTCGAAATCGGTTTTGTACCAAATATAAGATCCTGTCATGCTCAAATACCATGAATGGGGTACCGTTGGATTCCGAATTTCACTGGGGGTCAGCGAATCGTATTCTCCAGTTTTGTTTTTCTTTCTAAAATAAATAAATTCGTTACAAACATTTTGCTAAACTTCAATACTGGAACGGTGGTAGATCTGTAGATCGATACGGGACAAATTGGATCTTGAAGATTTTGATGCGTACAGCAAGACCCGGATAGTTCCTCTGGAACTATCGGATCCTGCGTTTTTAAGCCCAAAAACGTACTATTTTCGAGATAACGCAAGGCATAGGGTTGACCGGACAGCCTTCGCATCCACACAGCCTTACATTAATTGTAGTACTGTCATTGAATACATGTCTCATTTCGTCGACTTGAGGGTTCTATGATCGAGAGAGGAGGAGTTTATATTATTTATCGATGGTGTTTTTGATCGGCATACCATATCATCGTTAATTGTTCACCAAATCTCAAGATTGAGCCACTAATTTCGAAGGTTTCCTTCCCCTTCAGGCGTTCAAAATAGTCCAATCACCCCTAAAATTCAGGCAAACATGTTATGAAAGAAAACAAACTTTATTTGCGAGTAACTAAAAAATTACGCACTTTTCCCTATACCCATGATCATATAAAAGATTACTAAATCCCCTACAAAAGGAAAAAAAAAATCATCGAAATCGAACTATTTTTAACAAAGATACAGTTTACTGAAATTTGTGAACATATTGGTTCCAAACAAAAATTAAGATTTAAATTAATTTTTGTTATCTTTGTCAACTATATCTATCGATAAAGTAACATTTGATTTCTTTATCTTTTGATACCTTGCATTATTTTTTTTTCTTATTAATTTGACATTTGATAACAATATGCTGTGCGAATTTTTCGCACGGGCCTATTAGTTGTTATTATTCTGCCTACTTTAATGTTTACTCTATCTACTTCATTTTACTTTAAATTTTTCTACTTAAATTTTTTAGTCTATGAATTTCTCCTTTTTATATTCAATGTTTATAGTTTTTTTTTTTGTTATCTGGTTCTTTTCTAAGCCTTGATGAAGGCTTGAACTTAGGGCCGAAACGTCGGCAAATGTAAAAATAAATATTATTATTTATTTTTGCTATTTTTATTTTGACTGCCCCCCCCTAACTATATTGATTTTAGTTTAGCAAAAAATACACAGAACATGTAATTTTTTTTTTTTAACTCAACTTGATTATGAGCAAAAAAATAATTATAAAAATGTCTATTTTTAGCTTTAAAAATTAACTCTCACTTCATTATATCTTGTCTCTTTCATAAATCCTGCAATTTTTATGATTTCAATAAAATACACAGGAATCGACGACATGAGAATCTAAAATAATGAAGAGGTATATAATATTTCACCCAACGAGAACATGGATAGCCAAAGATGCGGGTATTTTGAAGAAGTGATTATTTTTTCATTCTCGCCTCCATTCATCTTTCCAGGCCCATTGAAAAGTTCCTCCAAGATTAGGCGAGACTATCGGACAGAACTTGCAATCGATAATTACGATCCCTCGTAAATAAAAATCATATCGGCTATCTTGTAATGGAGTAACGTCCTCCTTCCCCGCGGTAGCACACCTCCTTTTAATTAATTAGCTGTTGAAAACTTGACATGGAAATTTTCAATTTCAACTTTGTGCTGTTCAAATAAATTCTCCCTCTTCTTCTCCCTGATCATTTATTTAACCAGTATTTTTTTATTTTTATCAAATAGCAAATCATAAGAATTTTTTTACTTGTGTATGTGTTTTTTATTTCTGGGATGGAGAGAATCTTTTATAAGACCAAGTGCAACTAACAAAAAGTCACAAAAACAGTGTGAGATTTCTAATTATTAAAATACCGCCTCCTAATAATTCTTTGCCACCCCATGGAACTGCTGCCAAGCACTACTTCGCGGTAGGCAGAAGGGTTACATGCCTATTTCTTCTGTGTACATCTTAGTTAAGCGAAGCCATTCTCCTGCCTTGTCATCATCAAAGCGACTAAGTGGTGATCTCGTTCCGAATTTCATGTCTAGTTTTTCCTTATCTCGAGCAAAACCTGATCAGAAGAACGAATGTTACACCGTTTCATCCACAGGATCACAAGTTAGGCACGATGATTTATCCTCTATTTTGAAGCAGGCTCTGAAGCAGCTGTGCTCTGTAAGCAGTTGGGTGAGGTAATAATCTACCTCCTCTTCTTTCCGAAATATCCATGTTGATATATTGGGAATCAGATGGCGGGTCCATGTTCCAGAAGATCAGACGTTACAGCGTGCCATCTTTCAAGAGTATGATTTCTCTCTTATTTAGCCCAGTGAGCATCCTCTTCTTGTTATCTTCGGAACATTCGGTTGCATTCACCTCCCAAATGATCAATCGAAGGCTTATCTATATCGTAAGATACTGCATACAGCATCGTAGGATACAGTGCAAAAAGACACGCAGGGAACTTTTTTGATTCACACTGATAACTGCACTTGGCAGGCTTTGGCCAAGATCGGTGTTGTGTACGAAAGAAACATTAGCCAGAAGCTTTCTCTGATTTTCCCTTACTCCACTAATATTTTGCATAATCCTGACATTAATCACTATCGCTGCTCTGCTTCTAACATTGTGCAAGTGTAGATCATATCGAAATCTCGCGTCGATGTAAACTCCGAGGTATCTAATCGATGGCTTGGATAAGATATCAATCCCCCAACGGTGAGACTAATTGTCTCCCTTACTTTCCTACTGCTTATTAATACTGCCTCAGTTTTATGATCAGCTAGCTGGAGGCCTACCGCTGAAAGCCACTAACGAATGGTGAGGACTGCTTTGTTCGCATTATAAGTTATCTCCTCCAAGAGTTTCCCCAAGAACTATGATTGCTAGATCGTTCACAAAGGCGAGTGTAATAGTTTCTTCAGGCAGGGGTAGCAGCACCGTACCATACATAACATTCCACTGCAATGACCCTAGAACTGAACCCTGAGGAAAGCCACCTCTTGTAACTTTTTAATCCAGCTTCTGTATCCTACCTTAAGATTCTATCGGTAAAATAACTCAATAATCCTTATGCTTTAGGTATTGCGGGATTTCCATTCTTCGCAATCCGTTCAAGATATAATTCCACCGAGCTCATTTAAAAGCATCTTTAACGCCCAACGTTATAACGCGCAGTACTTCTTACCACCTCTTCTCCACCCCTTTTCCGCCATGGCAGCCCTAGCAGTTCTGGTTGAAAAATTGATGGCATTGTGTGTTAGTGTGAATGAAATTTCGATTTTCATGAAATATTAATATTCAAATACCGTTTTGGTTTTTTTTTTTTAAAACTTGAAGGATTATTATTAAATTAATCCAATTAGCACTAAAATGAAATTACACGAAAACCAAAAAATTGAAAGTTGTTTTAAAAAAGAGTATAATTCAATAGTATTAATGTGGGAAAAGGAAAAGGGTATTTCATATGAAAAGGAGTTTTTTTTTTAAATTTAGATTTCCTTTGCAAATTAGTCTAAGAAATTCCTTTTTTTTTTTTCTATCCTACTTTCGGACCTCCTCTTTAAGACTGTAAGCTTCTAAATCCTCGTCGAGACTTCTTATCTTACTTACCTCCGATTTTCTTATCTCCTTCTATAATTAAGGTTTCACAAAAAAATAATTACTATCAGTCGTAATTGCAATATAATAATGATATATATATATATATATATATATATGATTTTCTATATATATATGTATATATATATATGTATATATATATATATATGGTTAAATTAAAAAATAAATACAATTCAAATTTTCAAACAGTACAACAATTAACAATGACAAACTCTACTTTCTTTTGAAGTAAATTTTGTCTAGTTTGCTGTGAAGCAATTGTTAATTACTTAAATTAAACATTTCTTTAGTTATCGCTATATATATATTTATTAGAAGTTTTGTAAAGTAATTGATTTATTTATAACAATATACTAAACATTTTAAATGAATTATTTTTCAGATTTAGTGAAAAATGAGTTGAGATGTGCTGGGAGCGGATTCTGGCTCCACGCAGAAACAACAACCTATTAAAGGTTAGTTTTGTTATTATTAAAATTTTATTATTAACAATTTTTATTTAATTTGTGACACTTTTGGTCTTAAAACATGATACCTCATGTCGAATAAATCAAGATAAAGAAATGAAAAGGACATATTGAAAATATGTTAACCACAATAGAAATGAAATTTCTTCTGTTCAACAATATACTTAGCTGCTAATTATGATTTTCATCTACCTTTCAAGTTAATTGTTACTACCATATTTTTTTTAGTATTAAGTAATTCTTATTTATCTTTCTTAATTGCTAGGAGAATTAGTGAAACATTTTTTTTCCATCTCAAGTCGTCTCTGAATGTTTCAACTATTATAGTATAGTTTTATATTATTGATGTAATTGTAAATACATATGTAATAAAAGAAATGAACATAAAAATTGCGAGAAAAAAAACTACACTAATGTCGCACCCTTACTTTCAACAAATTGAAGGGTCCTATGTTTTAACTTGGTTCGGTTACTAAGAACTGTAAGGATCCGAGTCGAGGAGTCCAACTTTGTACTCCAATCTTAGGAGTGGTTTCTGGATATTAAATTATTGAGTTCTAAGTGATAAAAACTATTTGTTTGACAAAAATAAACATTGTTATCAAGTAATTTCTGCTTAACGGGCCACTGTGTTAATTACCTATTGTAAATAAAGAAACAATAATAAAAACTATTTTTTTTTTATAAGTGTTTGATTGTAAACTTTTATTCGTTAATTATTAATTTCATTATTTTTTGTTCGCATCGTAGGCTTCAATAAGAATATTAATAAATAGTAATAGAGTTTTAGCTACTATCTATAGGGAGGTTACGGGTCTGATAATAGGTCGAAAAATATTTGATCCATTCCGAGGAATCCTAAGAGCCCAGAAAAAGAAATATATAAAATTTTATAATTTTTTTATATTACTGTTTCTGACTTTGCTCTGCATAGATTTCTAAGTTATTATATATCATTCGATTTTTTTTTTATTGATTTTTTTTTTTGTGTGTAAACTAAGAAAATCATATTGCTAATTGTATTAAACGAATTCTAATATATAATAAATTATGGAAACCGTAAGATGCTTTCAGTAAAGTAGGCCAAGTCAATTTTTGTCATGAAAAACGAATCAGGTTCATTTTTAGCGTCCATATTTTCTACGACAGCGATAAACACAGATGGATTTCATAAGAGCTATGAATATTGAGGCAAAAATTTTACATTTTTCGTTTGCAACGAAAATACATGTTTAACGGTTTTCAGTGGTGCGGAAAACGAATATCACATTATTGTTTATCACAAAAAAATATATTTTATAATATAATCTGTGCATAATATGTACTATACATGTTTATCCTTACTTTCCGATATCCGTCCGGTTTAGAAAAATATATATACTTGGCCTGTGGACCAGGGTATATATTCTGACGGTCCTATTAGGGATTAAAATATACTGGGAGCGACCGGTAAGGAAGGATTGGAACCAATTAAGAGCAGTAGAAAAGGAGATATTTTTAAGTTTGGTTAGGAGGATGTTGTATACTACTGAATCAAAAGCTTTGGAGAAGTCAAGGAGAATAAAAATGTTTAGTTCTTGCTGATCTATGGCTGTATGAAGGTCTTGGGAAATTTTGATTAGGGCAGACTGAGTAGAATAGAATGAAGAATGGGATAGCAGAGATTGGACTAGTCCGCTCTAAAGGCTTGGAGAGGTTTGAAAGAAGGGAAATTGGACGGAAATCATTAAGTACATCGTTGATGGATTAGAGGTCTTCTTTAAGAGGCGAACCAGGGCAGTTTTCCAGGATGTAGGGTAGCATTTTGAAGAGATTAATCATAGATATGATAAAGGGTCGGAAGAATGGATGGCAGCGCGGCTTTAATTAATCTGACTGTGATCTTATCGGGACCATAATCGTTGGTATGGGACTTCTCAATGGAGTTAAAGAGATCATCAGGGGTAATGTGGAAAAAAAAAGAAGTGATCAGGATTAAAAGAGGAATACATCGGAGCCGGAGTGGCTGCTGGGGATGAGGTTGTGAAAGGGCAGGAGATAAAGTAAGCGTTGAGGTTATCAGCAGGAACGGAAATGGAATGGGACTGAGGTGTATTACCAATGTTTTGTTTTCTAAGAATAGCCCATGTGGCCTTGGTATTAGGGGAGTTGGATAAGGAATGATGGTAGTAACTGTATTTGGCACAGCGTACTGTTTATTGAGTGCTGTTTCGAAGCTGTTTGAAAAAGAGAAAATCTTCAGGAAATCGAGTTCGTTTAAACCATCTCCTTGTAGCATCTCTTTCTCTCATACACTCTCTAAAATCAGGAGTGTCCAAGGAGCGAGAAGATGTCGGATAGTTTTTGTGATAAGAGAAGCATGTCGGTCGAGGATGGAGGGAAGGTGTGTGGTAAGGTTTTCTACCATGGTGTCGATGGATTTTGAGGAATAAATGGGATCTCACTGAATATCGTCAAGATCTTTTGACAGTGTTTCATGAGTAAGAGAATGTAGATTTTGGAAGGATATCGTCGGAGAGAATAAAATGAGACAAGGATATTGTAAGAAATCTGGATAAGATCATGGGAAGATAGAAACGGGATCGGTTGCTGAAATGCGGCAAGGACTTTGTCTGAGGAGTCTAGAATAAACGGATCGAGCCAGGACTTCGAGAACTGAGTTTGATGGGTTGGATTGTAGGGTACTATGTAAAGTGTGAGAGAATGGAGGAGGCTTGTCAGGTAATAATTGGTGTTGGTTTAAAGTCTCCGGAGAGGATGACAAAAGGGATTAAGTTGTACAATGAAGTCTCAAACGATTCATCATAAGGAAATCTACAAGGGCGATATATGACACCAAACAGAATGGCAGATGAAGTTGTGGGGATTTCGACAAACAGGTATTCAAGGTGCGGAGAATCGGTTAAGGAAGAGCAATGAAGGATTTTGGATTTAACGGTGTCATGGATAAAGTATAGTTAGGGAGAAGTATCTGGGCAGACGGGATTGTGGATTTCAATCAATTTTAATTCGGATGCGGCAATTAAATGGTAGAAGTTATGGAGGAAAAAGTCATAAAATTCATCAAAATGGGCTAAGAGTGATTGAGCGTTGGCATGACAGGTTAAAAGGATATTAGTCGTGGAAGAAAGAGGGTTGTCTTGCTAAACGTACAGTAGGTGTTTGGGGTAGGAATATTTCTACAGAGGCTAGAGCTAATATGAGCCCCCAGACCATAATTAATGATAATTAATAAAATAAATTAATAAAATTTCATTTTTTACACTTACTACCACTTTACTTGTAATATAGTAAAAATACGGTTGTTAATTTCAATAAATAAAGAAAATAAATTTCAGTCAAATTGTAATAAAAAATAAACATAAACTATTGCACGATTTATCGATCGTCTTAGGGGCTAAAAAATGACACAAATTTAGTCTTAAGTTTAAAGAGGAGCTCCTGATACCAGATTCTATCGAACACTTGAGTGACATCTATAAATTCTCCGTCAATCGTTATAACTGATGAATGGTTTAAATTTGTGTTCAGACTCCAAATTGATGATCAGGTATTATGTCTTCGTTTGTTAGTATGTCAAGAAGTCATATGATATATATATATATATAAAATATGAACTAACATTTTTTATGATTATATTATAAATAAACAATAGGAATATTTATTGATAATATGTAAGCGAAGACAGCGAGCTCTATGCTAGTGCATCATTCACTGCTGAAATAGAACCAGAGGCCAACTGGGCGGATGTAGTGTACTTCGCTAATATTAGCACAAGAGGAGTCTCTGGGTTTCTCTCCTCAGAAATATTTTTTCGATTTGTCCTTTTTCCAATTATTATATCACAGTTGATATAATTTTTCTGTTTTCTATTTTATCAAATAAAATTGGTGATTGACTCCCAAACTCACCTTCCCAATAATTTTTTTATGATGTTTTTTAATGTTTACTTTATGAAAATCTTTTAACATGGTAATTTTATTTTATATACTACAAATTTGTTTTCGTTTTATTTGAAAGATAAATTTGGATAAAAACTTACTTTTTCAGTTAAACTTGGAGTGAATAAGCTGATGATTGACCCTACTCAGGTTTATCATATTATTATTTTTCTGTTAGATTGAATAACACTACATTCACACACCGTAACTATATTTCTGTAGTACATTTTTCAATTCCATTACGCGGTAATCGTCTCAAGACACTTGGCAATTCTAAAATTTCGTATTCTTTAGTACCACTTTTAAGTTATAAAAACATAATTTGTAAGAAAAAAATATACATGATGACATATTAAAATACTAATAAAACAATATAAAATGATTCTTGCTTTATTATGATTTTTAAGATTGACTCATGTATATTTTTTGAAATTTTAATACATTTGTCAATAAGAAATACCGTTATAACGTGTCTCACACGCTAGACGTAAAAGAAAAATAGGTTAAATAAATGATTTGATCAATTATATTGAGAGCCAAATAGAAAATTTCATCTTTCAATTGACAACTGTTTGAGCAAGCTTAATTTTCTAACATCAAACCTATCTAATACTCTCAGTCCAAAATTCTTCGAACTAATGCTCCATTATATGTATCCAACAATACACTATATCATGTCTTACGTAAATTTCTGTTTTTCTCAGCACCTTACTCATCCTCCAAATCCTTTCCCTACAATTCATCTACAAGTTGAAATGGTAGTGACTTCGAGAGCTTTAATAAATATGTGTATTTGAGATCTTGGAATGGTCTGATTCTCAACTGAGGTCATATATGCCTGCGACTATAAGGTAGTCCTCACATAGCGTTGGTTCCTTGTAGTTGAGAGTGAAGCGCCTAGATCTCCTGAAATCCTTCATTTCCATACGTGGGAGTACAAGACATGTTCGGAGTTACCTTGGTGGATTGTAAATAATGCATATAAGAGTTATTGTTGTTTCTTTTATTTATTTTTTCTCCGCTCTTTTGGCTCCATCTCTGTCAGTCTTGGGCTATTTCTTTCCATTTATCTGCTCTATTGCATCTTTGTTGATTCTATCTATCCATCTGCTTGTTGGCCTTCCACGTGGTCTTTTGTTTTCTATTGAGGCATTCATTGTTACGTATAGGCTTCCAGATGGATTGCTAGGAGCTACATGCCTCTCCCATCTTAACCTCCATGCCTTCATATCATGAGATATTGATGGACCAGTTTCTGTAAGCAGTTCTTTATTGGTCTTTCATCTCCATGTGTTTGTACTCTGATCCCAGATCGCTCCGGTTATCATTCTGAGAATTTTTCTCTCAAATCTTTCAACTTTTTTTTCTAAGATGCTGGTTAGTGTCCAGTTCTCATAGCCATATATTAGAACTGGCTTTATCATAGTATCGTACAACCTTAATTTGAGATTTTTCGGGATTTCAATACCTTTTAAAGGGAGAAGAAGCTCTGTTTGCGCTAGTTATATACTGGTCTCTTTCTGCTCGTTTTTCATTCTTTGAGGTTATTGTGGACCGAGGTATTTGAATTTTTCTACTCTCGAGAATGATTTCCCTGTTACGCAAATCCTGTAATTGGGGTGGAATTTTCGGCTTATTATAATATATTTTGTTTTGTCTTCATTTACCTGTAGGCCGATCTGCTCTGCCTCTCCTATCAGAGTTGTAGGGAGTTTCTCAATATTCTCTTGATTAGTTCCAAGGACAGTTGTAGCATCTGCATATCCAAGGGTTTTATGATTCTTTCCGACGTGGAGCCCTCCATTTTCCTGTTATGTTCTTATTACCTTCTCCAGAGCTAAGTTAAGATGTTTATTTTACGTTATTTGATTCGAAGTTTAAGTTTTTATTTTTTCTTATTTTATTAAATCCTTTTTTTTTTATTTCTATTTATTATATGGCTGTTATTTTATATATTCTATTGATTTATATATTCACTAACTCTTGTCTAACTATTACCATGTTCCTCGATTTGAGAGAGCATATGATGATATTATACAATAAAAAAGGTTTCAACATATCTTATGAATACAAAAAAAAAGTTACGTTGTTTTAAAAAGATAATACTTTTTTCTCACACCAAGACCGTTGAGTATTCGCATTAACGGAAATTGGTGAGAACGTATAAGAGCAAACGCAAAAAACAATAGGATACGGGCAAAATTATACGCCTGTCGGTTGAAATAATGTTTGTGAACCAGTGATCTAGTTGATGGGACGACTTGGAACTCTTCAACCACTGCCTCCCGTTAGAAAACACTCAACCCCTCCTCGCTTGGCCTACATGTCAACTTCTATATTCTTTGTCCCTATCCCTACTCATTTCAGAAATGTAAATGGAATTATCCAGAAACTATAAGGAGTGAGTCAATAGTTCTATTAGTGTTGTGGGATATTAAAAAAAGGAACTATTTCATCATCACATAAAATTGAATTAATATTTAACAAGTATGCTTTTATTTAAGTAGTTATTTTGGTTATTTTGTTATATACATGTACTTAGTGTTATAATTTTGCTGTTTAATTTATTTGTATTTATTGCACATAGAGTGGAAATGTGCTCTCTGAACACTATGCCTTTAATTAAGACAGATTGTAATATGTATAAATAATATGTTTTAAAAAAATAAATAAATATTTAACTGATTTGATAAAAAAAGAAAAAAAAAAAGACAAATAAAAATCATAAAACTTCAAAGATGCAAAGATTCACCAAAACCAATAATTTTAATGTAAAATGTTTGTAATAATTTCAAGTTTTACGTCATCTTAGAGTACTTAATTTAGAGATTGGAGATGTTGAACAATTTCCTTATCTAATACCTGCTGATAGAATCGTATTAATTACAAGAAATCTTTTGATTGAGTTCGAAAAGGGATGGGGAAGATTATTTATAATAATTCTAGAACTACTTTAGTTGTTTGTTTCTTTGTTTTATTCTCTACGACAAAAGTAAAGGGCCTTAAATGACAGTCTGTTAAGATTAATATCCTCCTAGGGGGAGGGTAAGGGGGATTAAGGAAAAAATAAGGTAGATCTGACGAACTTGGAAGAACTTTTAAACAAAGGGAGGTACAAGAAAAAGTATGAGACAGCAAGTGTAATTGTATATCAACTACAATTTTCATAATTCTACTTTAGCTTGGACAACTTTTAAGAAAAGTAGTACAATACAATTTCTTGGGAGAGGTGGGAAATGTATCATCGACCCTGGGAGGGAGAGGAAGGAGAAGTATGGATCAATTATTTATATATTTTGAAACCATCCATGGTTCCATTCAAACCATTTTCTTGTGAATTTTTCTCTCAATCGCAAAAAAAAGAGAATATATTTAATAAATCGTAATTAAAAAATATATACTGTATGATGAGGTAACTTTGGGACAGCAGATAAAATTTAGTTTATGGTGGATACACTGTGTTAGTTCAGTCAGCATGGACAGCACTACTATCTTGCTGCACACTCAAAAGTTTCATCAAAACAAGAATTTTGTAAAAAAGCAATGACAATAAATAAAACCTAACTGCACAATGATTGTAGTGAACTGGGATTCTCAAACTGCCGCAAGGAAGCAGCGCAGTACATGCCTACACAAAACACGTTTTTGCAGACTGAACTAACACAGTGTAGCCACCACGGAATCACCACAAACTAAATTTTAGCCGCTGTCCTAAAGTTACACACTCAATCCCAAAGTTACCCCATCTTACTGCATTTATAAGATAAAATCAGTTACTATCTTGCTTCGGAAATAAATAAATTAAAAATATAACAAGTTCCCCAGATATGACGGGATTAAAACTTGTACTATTTTCCAAGGGTAGCAAATATAAAATCTTGTTCCCGCAAGCTCTGCGCCGCGATCCTGGCCAGTACTTTATGCAAATTGAAGAGTTTTAATACTCCCCTGTTTTGAAGAACAAATTTTTAAATGAGGAATCGGTGTTGACCTATTTAAGGGGTTTCTCCCGAGGTTGTTGTCCCCTTCAGCATTTTTTTTTTTAATTTAGCGGAGGCCTGGTGTCAGTCTTAATCTACATCATAAGGATGGATGGCCAAAGCTGAGTAACACATGTTGACCGAATAGATCCAATGAAATTTAAACCACTTGGGTGGGTTCCTATCTGCCATCTGTGAGAAAATAATCCTTTCCAATTTAATTTTGGTTCCATTCACAGCTTTCTTGATGAAATGATAATGAAAGAATTACATTTTTTAAATTGAAAACGTCACGATGCTAACATCACATCAACAGATAAACGACGGTACGTGTATCTATATGTTTCGGCATCGTGAGGAAGGTGAAAGCGAAGAGGGGCGAAGTTCCACAATCCTCCATACATTCAAGTTCCATTTCATTTTTCTAGAAATATTTCTATTTATTCAAAAGGTATTATAAACAAAATAATTATGTAGTAAATAGAGGAGGAAATAGAAACCTCAACATTTTTGGACCGATTTTTATTATTGTGTTGGGAAATGTCTTGGAAGTAATGTGAAATAAGTAAGGCATTAAGCTTCCGGCTTAAGTGATTCACTGAGCTTGGGATCCACCGGCTACATGTACAACGTTAGAAGTTAGGCATCCAATTTTTTACAACGGATTCAGCTATTTCTCAGTATCGTGATTCTAAATTACTTATCAAGGTGTTGTGAGTACTAGCATGAATGATTTCTAATCTCAGTTGTTTTCTTGGAGTTTCTAACCCCAAACACAAATTTTGCATAAGCAGTTCTGATAGGATTTTGTATGGTATTTTATTCGGATCCATTGTTGCAGCAGATGACCTGAGTCTCTTACGATTGTGGAAACTTATTCGGCACTTAATTCGGCATTGGTTCTTCTTATCAAGATGTCTTGCTCACATATTCCACCCTGTATTCCATGATTTACTTTCCTTTCAAAGCTAAGGAGGAGTTATTCTTGGGATTTAGTCGTATATATATATTAAAGAAAAACAGGTGGGATTTGCTGGAAAGACCGCTCTCTTGAATTTTCAGTTTGAGTTCGGTTTCTTTATCTTGGGTTTTGCTTACCGTAGTGATTACTGAGTTAAGAAATGCTGGAATTGTTGTTCTGTATAATCTCCCATAATACAGCAACTTATCCAAGATTTCTCTCCGTACCTCGGCGCTGCTACAGCATTGAGCACCGTTACCATAGTCATCTATAAAAAAATTAAGGCTTGTTAGTCATTTAGTTTGAAACACTTTTGATTAAAACTTTTGTGATTATTTTTTAAAAAACATTCTTAATAATTTCAGCACATTATTATATTAAGTCGTAACGGTTTTACGAAAAATTAATTCAGGCTACGTTCGCCTTCCTGCTTGAGTGAATCATCAAAATTTTTAGGTATTTGTAGATGGTGATGAAAATTGGAATAACTGGTCAAACATTTCTTTAAGCTAACACATTCTAAATATTTCCAATATATATTTCCTTTATTATTACGTTCAGATAACTTTGAAAATTAATATTGAAAACACGATAATTTAAAAAAGAAATATTATTCATCAATTACCTGTTAAATAGTATAATAATCAATATTTTACTATAACCTTCATTAGTTTTGTTTGTTAAGGCACTATGGGAAAAGATAGATGTATATAATTTTGTTAATAGTATACGTCTGTATGATATCTTCTATGTCTATGTCTGTTTGATCGAAAGTGATTGATCCAATTCTTAACTAGTATTCTTGATAGGCAGGAGCAATTGAGGATTGAATGGTGTTAGTATGGAAGGTTGACCAGGAAATTGAGATGAGCTGATGGCTGGTGGGTGTAGAAACGTCCTACGCTTCTCGATTCCCCCGTACGATTTCTCCGCTCCAAGAGGACTGATATTTGTAACAAGGAGATGGTTCTATGACGGGCGATTTGTCTTGCCTTGTCCCCTAAATGCGAAGGGACAGCTTGTCTACTCCACGATTAACTATAGGAGCCATTCTCAATAGCCATTAAAATTTCTCCAACTCCAACATTCATTAAAATTTCATTTTCGTATTTTATTTCGGGGGAAAAAGGGTGTTCTTAACAATAAGTAACTTTTTTTAAAAGCTATGATAATTCTTTCAAATATCATACCCTTCATAATTTATTTATTGGATATTAATTATTTAAAGACAAATCAAGTAATTATCTGTTTCTTTAAAACACCCACAAAGCAATAAGGATATGTTTCTTAATTGATAAATGTCTAATTATTCTGAATTGACATTAAAAAAAAGGAAAAAATAAAATAATTTTTTTTATCAAAGAGTTCAATAAAAACTTATTGATAAATCTGAATAATTATTTCGATCAGAAAGGGAGTCCCTTTTAACTATAGCATGCAAATAATTCTCAACCGTTTTGTTAGTTGTAAATATGTGTATAATCTACAATAATTTATAATTAATCTAGTTCTTGATTTCTATTTTGTAAAGTGGTCCCGCTACTTATTTATTCAAATGATTTTCAATTATCCAGAATCGATCCTGTTTATGAATTTTTTTTTTTAGAAAAACCATATTTCGGAGCTTAAAAACATTAATCCAGGTGCTAACCCATTTTTTTAAAAAAAGTAGATCAATGGACAAAACATTACACCAACATCTTTATGTTTTATTCCGTTGATCCTGTAGATAGTTCGCAACTTCCTCAGGCCCTTGACAATCAAGATGTTATGTAGGAATATGTCGAACGAGTCATACAAAAGCTTAAGGTTAGAAAAGGAACGTTTCATGAGTTTAAATTTAAATTAATCAAATTCAAATTTATTAGGCGAGAAATCTTCAGAATACTGTAGTTTCTTTCTCAAAGGATATGGAACAACAAGAAGATCCCTGGAGAATGGAAACTCTATGGTATTTTTATAAACCACAATCCTGAAGAATAGACTATACAACTTTTTGGGGTTGATCAGGAAGATGAAGGCTGGATTCCGGCCGAGTAGACAGACTAGAGACAATATTTTTCTGCCCAAAACACAATGGGTGATTGTTGGTTGGAGGTAAAAATATGCATCTTGCTTTTCTGGACGTCAGAGCAGTTTTTGACACAACTCCACGAGAATTTATATGGCCCTGCGTCAGGAAAATCTGCCTATCCCTTAATTCGGGCAGTCAAATCAACATACCAAAACTCTAAAAGTATTGTATTTACAAGAATAAATAAAAATCTTTCACTATGACACAAGGTGTAATATGTAAGGGAAGAGCAGAAAGGAGGTGGAACGTAAGAATAATATCAGTATAGGCATGTTTATTCGCAGACGATATTGTTCTTGTATATTGCGAAAAAGAAAATACTGATCGACTGGCAAAAAGAACTGTCCATGTTTTCTTGGAAAGAGAAAGATGTATACTCATTCTGTATCGACGAAGAGCTTGAGTTTCTTGATAAATTCTTATATTCAGGTACCATAGTTAGCAACACTGCCACCATAAGATGCGTCAAGTGGGATTGGCTGCAAGACACGAAGAGACCGCATCAGAAATGGGACGATGAGGAGCAGTTGGCCTTCCATAGAAGACAACTGAAGTAGTTGTGAAAAATTTGCAGGGTGCATGAGAACCGAGCCTATAATGATATAATACCCAAGAAAAATAATGGAAGCTCAATGGATAGGTAAAAGATCCAGGATTTATTCAACAAATAAATTGAAAAAATAATGAAATCTTTTGATGAATTGAAGATGGTGGGACAGAATATGGCGCGAGGGTCCATGGAGGCTCACCTACCTTCAGGAACAAGAAGAGGAAAAAAGAAAACAGCTCAGGCCACAACTTTCTCCTATTGATTGATAAAAATATTAATGATTAAGAAAAAACACATAAGGTTGTAGTCAGTTTATTTTTCGATTTTACTTCTTATTATCCTATATAAATATTTTTATTATAATAATTCTTGTAAAAATAAACAAATTACACGGTTCCTCTACTTCAAAGTTGATGTTTTGAAACATGTTTTATTCCATTAATCCATTAATTAACGGAATTATTAATTTACTATTTACTATTACAGTGAGGCAAGAATAGTATCTGTAAATAAAAGAGTAATAAATACCACCTCTGATTTATTTTAGTCAAATTTATTTGTTGATTTCTTAAAATATCTATTTTAATTTTATTGTATTTTAATGCTGATTTGCCAAAATTGCCGATTATGCCTTCTTTTATTTCTTTATCGCAGCCAATGCTATTTGAGAAGCGAAAATTAAAACCATTCTTCCGATCAGTTTCAGCCAACGTTGCCTTTAGAAGATTTGAGATTCAAACGAATTATAAAATTTTATTTATGTGGATTATATATTTTTAAACTAATCTAATTGTACTAAAATCCTTAAAAAGCTACTATATACAATATATATATATCCGAGTGAAGTTAGTTATAATATTTCATTTTGCAACAGATATGATATCAATTATATATTTTCATAAATCTAGTGCATTTTACTTTTTCACGTCATTTTTTTATTAATATATAGTAACAAAATCAAAATAAATAAATTATATTTATTTTTATTTTTGTAATTAATTAAATATAAATTAAATAAATAAATTCTTTTTTTGACTGAACACCCAACCATCTTCTCTTCAATATATCTAGGACAGACACATATTAATCCACTATTATTATCATGTAGGTTTTTTTTTAAATTATTGTTTATTATAATCTAGTTTCTTTAAAGGTACAATATATACAACAAATATATTTAACATATGTCAATTAACATAAAAGGCAATATTCATAAAATAATACAACAATCTTAAGATTATGAAACAAACATCCTGTATATATATATATATATAAATCTAAGATTGATATAATATTTTAATTCGGAATTGACTTATTATTTTAAATCTCCCGAAAAATGTTGATGAAACTAAATTTTTATTTGGAAAAATGTCATTTCGTACCTTTTTAACTGACTTTCTATATTGCATTTCCTAGGTAACTTGAATACAGATTGAGAGATAAAATCATACCACTTTTATGAAATAATCACTAATAATTATCCAATGGCTGTTACATAAAATGTTGGCAATGCATTTTCTTTTTAAGTTTTCGACGTTTGGTGATTTCGTTTGAGAGACGGGATTGTGGTAGTATTTTTGTCTGAATATATAGATTTTTCACTGAAATAGGTTTAAGGGTATATTGTTATTTATTTCTGTTTATCTTCAACCAAATCTCAGGCCTATTCAGAAGGGAATCATCCTTCAATATTAGTGTTGCGTCATCTAAAAATCGAAACGTCTAGGTCAGCCCGAAGCCCAACTGTCTGGAACAGCAAGTTCCTGGCATTGACAACTTTCTAAGAAAATTACTTGTCCGTGTGTCAGCGTGAATCGGACACCGTTAGAGTTGGCAATTGTAGCTACCGCCAATGGCTGACTATACTCGCGTAAAACTGAGGCTGCCATCTTCCACAAGTCTGGCTTTAATGTCTTAAAAACATTTATTCTGTACTGATATAAAATCCTATGACTTGTACCTCTATCTAAACAACGCTGGTAATTGGCAACTGTTAATTTAAAAAAAAAAAATGAAAGTTAACTGTAACGGTCAAGGTATTTACCATTTTGAAGATGACATTAACTCTACTAAGATGTTACCTGGATTAGAAGAATCAATTAAGTTGGAACTGATATGAAGGAAGGGCTGGGATCTCCTAGCCATCTATTCTTTCCTTCTCATCCTCTCTCCCAAGAAAGTCCTTATGTTATAGTTGAAACTGATCATTATGATTTGCTCCTGATTGTTGTCTATTTTTATTTGGTCAATATTAATGTCCCTCCCGAATATGACTTGCTACAGAAAAGTAATATCAAAGCAAATTTTATAAAATGGAAAATTGAAGGAAGCTAGTCGATTGTTCTACATATCATGGGTGATAAATATTCAGGACGCAGTCATTATATAATTTTTTTATTTGTGCCGACATTTACTAGCCAATAGTCACAATTCTGTAACCATAAGGAACAATGCAAATCTTGTACACATCTTGAATATTTAGTCACCAAATTATTTAGTGGGAGGGTAAGTATGCAAGACCAGCTTAACAAAAGTGCACGCTGAAATCTCTACAAACAGGCTGGTTCTCAAGAGGGAAGTGCTTCTTTCATCCAGGGTAGTAGGCGCACTTGCATCTTCGGTGTGAAAGGGTTTTAAGGTTTCGGGTCACGATGCTGGTGGCGTTTAACTCTGTCATTAATGCCCCGCACCTCCTCTGCCCGTGAAAACGCCGTATAGACGAAAAGGCGAGGTTTTGGAAAAATAGTTGCCAATTTCACCCGTAAAACAATAAATTTTTCAACAAAGGAAGAAATTAAGAACTTTTTTTTATATTTATTGATTTTATGAGCTCTCCTAAAGACAGTTTCTACAAGGGTTCATCCTGGTACATATATGATTTAAGAATATACATGTAAATGATGTATCATTATAGTACATCTATAAGATATTTACTTTCTCAACAAATAATATAATCTACTAAAATTGTAGCGCCCACAATTATTGATAAATGAACTGACCTTTACTAGGATTAATATTAAGCAATTAAATGAATAATATTTAAAAAAAAATGAATATGCCTCGTGGAAGTGATTAATCGAGAAGTTGCTTCAAGGCCAAGCCCAAGCCAGCAGACCCGAAAAAAAGTACATAACAACGATGAGCTTCAAGGGAGTCCAATAATCTCTCTATTTCGGTAGGTTATTTTTTACAACTGTTGCAGTAAATTACAAATCTAATTTAGCCCGCAGCGCTCCGGCGCAGGCGTCATCAAACAGTTCTCCAAGCCAGTATCTCCTTAACTTGGCATTTGCAATCCCTATATTTCTCCAAGGAGTGGCGGCTCAACTTCATGAATCTTGTTTCGCTGGCTCAGCCATGTAGCAAATACTCCTTATTCATCGTCCTCTTTTTATCTGACAATATTGCCACGAACATTTGTTCTAGGATAATTGTTATTTAGGGAACGTAGCAAATTTCTCATTTTATTTTTATTTCACTATGAAGAAAACCCAGCGACGCTGCTACCATCTCTTGGCAGGCCAGGGAAGCAGAAGAAAATACCCCTTTGAGACCAAGGCTCTAAATACAGGAAAGATTCCTGTCTGATTTGAGAGCTGGCCGAACTATCAAACTGAAGTTCTTCTCATCTACTTAAAGCCCGAAGATGAATATGGAGTGGAATCTTTAAACTGGCGAGCAAGGAAGCTAGGAGAGGCGATGGAGGAAAAGAATGAAGAAGCAACCAACCGCAGGCAGAATTGAGTTAAATTTAGGCCATCTCCAACCTAATGTAGCCATGTAGCCACAAAATGTAACAGGTAAATTCGTAATTAATTAAATAACACATTAAACACTATTTAATATATTTTACCACACCGTAGGAATCTGTTTATGCTTTTAATTATAATAGAGCAATCAATTTAATACCTCATATTCTTTAGTTCACCTTTTTATACAATAGACAGAGTCCACTATCAATCACAAATCTAAAGAACCAATTTAAAGAAAAAAATGTTATGGTAATATCCCTGATACAGAAAGGAATGCCATAATAAATTAAACATGTTTGTCTTTGCTAAATACAGACATGTTTATTTAAAAAAATTGTCCTTGCTAAATTACTTGTATAGCTATATCTTCTAGAAACATTTCTTTGTTTTATCTGACGCTTGAAGTGAGAAAAGCTTATACATCTGATTTAACATTCTAAATTATATTAGAAATTTCAAAGAAGTGTGTATTGAAAATGTATATCAAGTAACATACAGCTATCAGATGTAAAATAAAGCTAAGTTTGTTGATAGTCTTTTTATTTCAAAGTTATGGACCCTTGTATTGCCTCCATTAACGAATTTGTTATTGTTTTTATGAAATTTAATTTTTGATCAGGAAATAGAGTTGGATTGATAATTACCACCCGTTTTAAACTTAAGCTCGCTTTTATCATTTTTCAACTGTCATGTTATTATTTGTCATTTTAAAAAAGTAATCAAAAACAACTTGTTTCCTACTTGTTAAAATTGAACTTGATAGCAAGCTGGCGAAACTCAAAAGATCTTTGAAGATTGCTGACATCGACATCGAGATGAGCAAGCATTGGCTAACTTCTATGTTAGAATTATTTTATTTTGATCAGCTGCCAAAGTTATGGGTACACTCACACCAGTCGCCAGTCAATCTAGTCACATCCAACCAATCTGGTTAAAACTAAAGGCACATCCACTCAGGACGGGATCTCTCGCGGAGATCTGCGTTCTCTACCCGCACCGAATCCGCAATCTCGTTGTATTATTTTCTATTGCGTTTACACAGCCACACAGATCTATTGCAATGTGTCACACAAAGAGATCGCATATTGTGTTCTCTGTTTATGAGCCTTAAAATAAATTCAGCTTGACGAATTTAAACGTGACTTGACGGGCTAACGCATTTGGTATGAGGGCCCCTTAACCAGGGTGGATTAGTTCTTGTGCAATTTTTCACCACACGCCAGAATTATGTTCTTATTCAACTTTTATTTTAGTCACTCAGCTATACTTCCGCCTTTTGCGCTCGTTCGCACCCGATTATTTTTTTATTGTCATTTTTGTTTTCACATGAATTTTTCACCACTAATTTTGAGATATGAATAAGGTGCTATTTAACATTTTCCATTAAATATAAGTAACCGTTAATTTTAACTGTTGGTTGAAAAAACAACTATTGCCCAATCCCATTATTGAAACATAATCTATTATTCTGTAGAAAAAAAACAAACTTGTGTTCCATTTAAGAAATTATCTTGATTATATTGTGTTTGGATACCACCATCAAATTTCTAATGTCTCAAGTTGATCCATTCCTAAAATGAAGGTGATTTCTAAAATAAATACATGAGTACACAATGACCCCCTTACGGAATTAGTTGTGGCTCAGTATTTACAAACGTGTTGAAGGTCCAAGCGGGAGGATTATCCTAATCCAAATAAGGCTCTAAGTTTCCAGTGTAATCAATATCCAGCCTTTTGTACGCAGATTCCCGCATGGCCCTACGACACGCCATCGTCTGCTGCAAACCTTAATGAGCTTGTAACGCTCCCCGCCATTTGGCTATCAGTCTTATCCAATTTAAGCGAAAGTAATGGTAGGTTATCGTCTGCTTTTTCGAGATTACATGAGTCTTTTAGTTCCAAAACTATAAAACAAAGGTCATTTTAGTAAATTTTGTTGATATTTATTTTTTGCTTTGAAATTATTAATAGTCCTGTGAAGAGTGAAATTTCAAAAATCAAATATATTTTTTTAGTTTTAATAGTCAAAGATTATTTGAGTCTGAAAGTATAATTTCTTCACTATTATCCATTGAACTTAATTTAGTATTGAATTACAAATTCAGTGTTTAATAATTATTTTCATCATCAGTTCCTACCTTACTGATAGACACTTCAAAGTAAATCACAATAATGCTTATTCATCCCTCTTTTCTCAATCTGCTGGTGTTCCTCAAGGTAGTATCCTTGGCCCTATTCTTTACACAGTTTATACAGCTGATATCCCAACCAATCATAACACTGTCATCACCACGTATGCCGATGGCACATGTATTCTTTCAGTTGATAATGATCCATCAATAGCATCCCAAACTCTTAAATCACACATCACAAACCTTGAAGAATGGTGACAAAACTGGAGGATTAATATAAATTCCATCAAATCACCTATGACCTATGACTTTCTGTCCTACAGTATCCTTTAGTAACAACCCACTTATAACTGTTGAACGAATCCGATACCTAGGACTCCATCTGGACAAACGTCTCACTTTGAATCCTCATACGAGACTGAAACGACAAGAAACAGCTCGACGTTTCCGCTTACTCCAACACTTAATAGACAAACGATCTAAGCTTCCAATTAATTACAAAAGACTTATATACATAACTATAATAAGACCTATTTGGACTTATGGAGATGATCTATGGGGCTCCACTAAACCATCGAATTCCTCTCGTATCCAATCTCTACAATCCAAAATCCTTAATGCTCCTTACTTTGTCACAAATAAAATATCCATAAAGTTCATGTTCCATATGTTTCCGATTTGGCCCAATCCAGATAGCTATACTTCCATAATAAACTTCATAACCATCCGAATCCCCTCTTGTTTCTAACCTTGCTTCCTCTTCAATTCCTGATAATCCTCCGAGGTGTCTGAAAAGAAGATGGCAGCGTGATCTCCTTTTGTATACATATTATTAGAGTGCTACCAGTGGATAGTTTCTCAACAAGCGTTTTTATGTGGTTATATTTCTGTGTATACATTTATTTGATGTATTTTTATTAATACAGTTGTAAATATCATAAATAAAATTTTTAAAAATAATAATCATTTTATGGAGCAGTTCTCAATTAACTTGTTTATTTCATAGAGCTTGAATATGAGAATAATAAAGTCTCGAAACATTATCAAAATATAGTTTTCAATTTATTGGCTGAATTGCAAGATCATCAGAAAACAATTATATATATATATATATATATATATATATATATATATATATATATATATATGTGTGTGTGTGTGTGTGTGTGTGTGTGTGTGTATGTATTTTTTATTTTTTTTTTATTTCGTTTGGCTCTACAGACCTTGTAGATCTTTGGCCGCTGCTTTCCAGTTTGTGGCATGAAGCTCAGCCGTAGTATCTTTGTATTCTTATCTATCCATCTGGTTTTTGGCCTCCCTCGTGGTCTCTTGCCTACTAATCTTGCATTCATTTTCAATCAATCTTGCATTCATGTAAAGGCGTCCTGATGGATTGCTATGAGCTACATGCCCTGCCCATCTTAACCTCCTTGCCTTCATGTCATGAGATAATGACTGACCCGTTTCTTTCAGCAGTTCTTTATTTTATTGGTCCCATATAGGTCCTGTTAATCTACGTAGAACTTTTCTTTCGAATCGGTTACCCAACCGTACAGCAGTACTGGCTTAATCACGGCGTGTATATATATATATATCTGTGAAATAGAATATTTCAAATCAAAATTATTACATTGTAGTTTGGAGTTCACGAACCTAAATTTAAACGATCTAATATCTGGTTTATAAATTAATTGAATTATTTAAAACTTTGTTACTTACTTATTTACATAAAACAGCACTGTCCGATCATGGAATAAAAAAAAATGTATTCATATTTCACGCAATGAACCTTGTTTTCGCTGTTGATCCTATGATCCGGATTTGCGACTGCATCTTGTTTACCGGAACAGCTTCAGCTGCTGGATGACGTCAGTGGAAGAAACAATTCTCCACTCATCATCCCAACACTTGAAAACTAGATAGCAGTTGAGGAGCGAATCCAGCGCCCCGGCCTTGTTTACTGCTATTGTTTGCCCAGCTGGTACCAGCCCCCGGGGCTCCGTCAACCTCCGCTGAAACTGGAATGGAACCGGTTACACTACGGCCAATCCAAGGTTTGTAACCTAACCTCAAGGTTAAAGCCGCCCTGCCAAATACACTCTAAATCACAGGCGGATCTACGGGAGGGAGCGGGGACATTCGGGTGAAGTTCCCTCCCTCTCTCCCTCCCCCCCCCCAAAAATAGGTAAAATATACCCATGTCTTACGAAAAAAGTTATTCCTAAAAAGTATCATTGTTCGTCAATTACATTTCACAGGACTTCAAGAATCACTTCAAACACCATTTCTTATAGGTAGCTAGTTTCTTTCTTTTTCTTCCAAAGTAATTATCGTTATATATACAGAAAAAAAACTTTCGGGTGTGTTTTAGATTATTTCTTTACTCTCACATGTAATAACAAATTACACTATATACCCAAGTTAATCGTTAAAAAAAAATTGGCTCGGTTGGAGAGAAACAAGAATAATCAAATGAACTGTTGGTGGTTAACGTCCTTTTGTACTAGTCATACTCATCACCACTAACGGTTCCAGGATTCATTTTGGGGAGCTTCAGCCCCAAAATTTTTTTTTTTGACTGTATATATAACGATAATTACTTTGGAAGAAAAAGAAAGAAGCTATAAGAAATGGTGTTTAATTGATTCTTGAGGCCCAATTAAATGTAATTAGACGAACAATAATAATTTTTTAATAGAACTTGGTTATATTTTATTATTTGGAGGGAGTGGCTTCAGGACAAAATATATCCCGTAGAACCGGCTCTGCTCATCACATTGTAAATTTCGGGCCTCTTAATCCGCTACTGCTGTTTGTTTAAATACTTTTTTCTTTTCTTAAACCGATTGGACATCGTTCGTGATATTTAAGAAATATTTGAGTCAATAGCGTACGCAGGCAGCTTTTAGATGAGGGAGGCAAGACTAAATATAGGAATATATCAGGTATATAAGTGATTTTGAACTCTATGCCATTTATGAGAAGGAGTTGGTCGGGGGTGCGGTCAAATAAATGATTGATTAATTGCATGTATTTGACCTCATCCCCCTCCCCCCACCCCCCTCCTAACTCCTTCTCATATTATAATCAGGATCAACCATCTCAACACCATTATTACGCTCTTTTTTTATTGTTATTACAATTTATAGATATTTTTACATGTAACACAAAAAAATATTTTTCTTGGATTTTCGGCAAACCTTTTGTATTATATTATATAAGTTTTTTTTTATTTCAATGTTTTTTGGACGGCAACGGCTTTACCACGATTTGTGTTCCATGTTTATTTTTGTGATGTAAGAAGTGCATGCTCTAGAGTCATAACTGTTCGTGCGACAAAATCCTTCCTAAACCAACGCAGTTCATAATGAAATTTCAAAAGGTAATTAATGCCCTTAATGAATAGGATGCTAAGAGGTGAAATATTACCGAGACAAATCAATAATGTAAGCAAGTTCGCATTTTACCTGTTGCGTGAATGTAATAAAATATTAGCTTATTTATTTACCAATGGAGTCCTAGCGTGTTTCACGCAGCGATCAAAACTGGGTAACGAAATTTTGGTACATGTACTCCTGTCACTATTCCTTGATAGGGATCGATTAAAAAATGACGGGAAAAACACCAATGTCGGGGCAATATTTTCTCATTTTTTAAAATTAAATAGACTGCAGTTTCGTCTGACTTCTGTTAATTAAAGTGCCGTTAGAATTAGTTTTGAATTTGATTTATTCAGAAATGAACTTAGTTGAAATTTCTTTGTTGAAAAACACTATAACAATTTAATTAATTCATAGTATAGTTTTAAAAATCAATCCAGATCGTGTTTACAGGGTTGTTATACATCATCATATAACTACTGGATTTATAATATTGTACAAAAGTTCAGTTACAACACAGGTACGGGATTTTTGAAAATTTAAAATCAAGGATGGCTAGATTAGATCTTACAGCACATGTGTCAAATGTAATCTTAAATAAATTTATAAAAAATAGATATTTACAAATTCTCCAACAAACAAAACAATATATTTTACAGGTAATCAACTTTAAACAAGTAATTAATTGAAAATAAAATAAAAAATACAGAATGAAAAGTTTATCTAATTCACATAATAACAGCAATACTAATAAATCTGAAAATAAACCGAAAATTAAAACTGTATCCTTCGAAAGTAAGAAATTTGAACTTTATGAAGCAAATTATGTTCCGATGGAAGCGTTGTTTTCAATCAGAGCATCAATGTAGGGCTTGGTGGAGTTCAACTTGATTCTAGGCCTTTATCATCACTTAAGTGTGTCCATTTTTACTATCTTTGTCATCTTAGACTATAATTGATTGTAAATCGTGTTCTAACATCCAATAATTTATATTTTCAATAATTAAAAAAATATTGTTACCGCTCATAGACTGTTTTAAAAAGCTATTTTCCTTCATAATTTTCTTCTTCTTTATTTTATTTTTTGTTCACATAACATCTTAGACGTCCTTCCTTCTCAACAGTATAACGTGTACCATAGTTTGTGAAGCTCTGGCGAAACAATTTTTATATGGATCGCATATCTTCAGCCTCGGAAGGCGCACTAGGTATACCAAGCTGCACAACAAATTAACGTAGACTCAAGTTACACCGAACAGGAGGATGTGGTGGCCGAGTTTGGAGGCATGGGTCCCAGATTGACCGTTATGTATTCGATTCCCGCCTAGGTCGGTTAATTTTCATTTCTCTTCGATCTCGGGAAATGAATATTGACATTCCCACTCTGATAAGTAAGCGGCGGCAACTTCAAGGTAGCCGTCAGGCTAAGGCGAAAAGGACCACGTGGTCTACTTGCCGGACTAGTTTCCCCCACCACTATCAGTAGGACTACCAGTATACGGAACTGACTCTACCTATGTCTATTCAGTAAGCTTTATTAATTTATTAGAACCTTTCATGCGAGTATTCAGAATTGTGATTTACTTCGTTCCATCAAGTGGATGAATGAATTAAAAAAATAAAATAACTAAACCCGAGAACGGGAAAAAAATAAATATAATATCATATTTATAATAAATATAAATATATATATATATACATACACACACACACACACACACACACACACATATATATATATATTCCGGGCTAAGGCGCTTGAAATAGGTTATCAAAGCTAAGCAACGCCGAGCGTGGTTAGCACTTGGATGGGTGACCGTCGTCCAGGTAAAGCACGCGGCCAGAGATCCCCCCCCGGTATGTGGTGAGACCCGTCTGGCTACTGGAGGCAACTCACACCAACCGGGCGTAGGACTGATGACCCTACCCCCGTGTACTTAAATCGAGAATCGGTCCTCCTCTCGGTCAAAGATCTTAACGGTCTGTAGCGAAAATTGAAAAAAAAAAAAAAAAAAAAAAATATATATATATATACACACACACAGGGTGTCCCGTAAGTAGAAGAAAATATTCAAAAGGCTGATAGTATACAAGATCTACAAAAAAGCTGTTATAAACAATTGCCCAATTTAAGATTTGTGGTTTTTGAAGTGAGTGATTTGAAAAATCACTTTTTTTTAATAGGAAGCGATAACTTAAATGTTTAATTTGAATAATTAAACATTGCTTTATTGTAAACTAGACACTATTTTTATTAAACGAGAGTTTGTCACTGATAAATATATAATAATTCATAAGACAGAAAAAATGACTGTATTGCAGTGTATATAGTAATGAAATGTGATTTTTCGTCTGGTCATCTAAAAGTGCCTGTGTTATCCACAATATTGACTACAATTAACTGTTGCAAAGCTTTTATTTCTTGTTTTTCCATGATCTTGGATGTATTATAGTAACAATAATTTCCTAAATACACTTTATATTTATAAATAAAAACAAAACATTAATAATGGTTTGTTAAATACTTTTCATCTGAAGTGTATACGAAACTGTATTTTTCTCCTAGATCTCTTTCACAGGAGTTGATCTGTATTTATTTGTGTCAATCTAGTCCTATTATTTACGTTTTTATGAAAATAATTTAAGCAATCAGCAGGTTTTTTTGTTTTAACCGTAAATTTTAGGACTTGAAACATCAAATTTTTCACTTATAAATACGGATCAATTCCTATGACAGAGATCTCGAAGAAAAAAAAATATATTACATCTAAAATATTTTAAAAAACATTATTATTATTTTTTTATATTTACAAATAAAAAGTGTATTTAGGCAATTATGTTTATTATTATAAATAGATCATGGAAAACAAGAAATAAGAGCTTTGCAACTGTTAATTGTAGTCATTTCTGCAGAAAATAGGGCTACTTTTACTTGACAGAATAAAAAATGTAACATTTCCTTACACAACTTTAGATGAATCTCAGGAATTTGCCTAATAAACCTAGATTTAATTAATATGAACTTGAAGCTTATTAAACGAAGAGGTTTTTCTATTAGTGGGGTATCTGTTTTTTAGTAAGATAATGATAAAAAATAATCGCCAATAATTATTGATTTTTTTTTTAAACAGAATTTAGCCAAGTTAAGCCTCTCAAAAGTCCTATTTAAATGGTTTTAACAATAACAAATTCTATTTTGTTTGAAGAAAATTTTATCTAGTTTACAGTGGAACAATAGCTAATTGCTTAAATTAAATATTTCTTCAGCTATCGCTTCTTATTCAACAAAAAATATAGCTTACTTGGATTTCTTTCTTTTCTGTTGAAAAAAAAATGTTTGGAAAGCGTATTGATATAAAAAATCGAATAATAAAAATTCTACAGTGATAATTCTTATATCTTGCCATATTTAATTAATGTTTATGAACATATATATATATATATATGTATATATGTATATATATATATATATATATATATATATATATATATATATATGTGTGTATATATATATATATATATATATATATATACACAAGTAGGTTTCATTGAATAGTTATGTATAATTTTAGTCATTTTTTATTTTTAAAAACTAATAGGAGCCAAATAGATACAATATTTAACTGATTGAAAAGGCAACCATTTTGGTACAAAATAGCGAGGTTTTCTTTTTATTTCAGTTTACAGATGTAGAAAAACAAAACAAAAAAACTCTTCAATGTTTTTGTCACATTGCCAAATTCGGGTCTCTGTTCCAGTTTGAGAACTAATTATTATTCTTTGTCCAACCGCTAGCTTGCCAAGGCTCCCCAGGGACGATCTTCGATTTTCAAACTTCAAACTCGAAAAAATATATATATATATATATATATATATATATATATATATAATATATATATATATATATATATATATATATAAAGAAAATAGCATTCCTAAATGATAGATCTAGATGTTTTTTGCTTTGTATTCAATATTCATTTGAATGTAATTTATTTCTACATTCACACCATTAATTATTATAAAGTATAGGAGCCTCGCTCCGACGAAAACAAAAGTATTCAAATCTACTTGTTGCCTCAAAAAGGATTCTTCCTTTCGACAATTTCTGTATTTCACTCTTCTTAAAAGCTCAAGGTTTGAATGAAAAAAATCCTGGATATCACTTTGTATCAGATCACCAGTTTTAAAACTCGGTTTTATATATAAAATCGCGCGCGCGTGCACACACACACACAACAATTCTGTGATATTATATTATATTAAATATACTAACTTTGTATATTCTATATATATAATACTTTATATTTTAACTAAACAATAGCCCACTACATCTTATCAGCTCTTTAATTCCTTTATCAGACAACTGTTACTTGTTTAATAGAGAATAATAATTCATTTATTTTATTTTTTACTTTGTACCTTTTATATTTTGTAGCACTACAAAGTGGGTCGAAACGACGGCGTAACCAATTAAATACTATTACAATATCTAGTATTTAATTTGACTGCATTCCGACCAACTCCATCTCCAATTGTAATCGCGGTCAACCATCTCTACATCTATATTAGTATACATTTGAAAAATAGTAATCTGTCACTTATTGGAAAGAGTTCTGAACGGCTTCAATTTTTTACCATGTCATGTTCATTAAGCCTCTGTTTACTATTTGGAATCTGAGTTCTTATATAATTTAGTAATTCATTAATTTGTATTGTATTCACACAAATTATATTAATTTAATATAATATTTTATTAATGTATGACTAAGATTTCATTTGATACAACCAGATAATCAAGAATTCGTAAGCTCGTTTTATGTTTAAAAAATATAATTAAAATATTTATTAAGTTTTGTTTATTATACTCGAAAATAAATAGTTTAAAATTAATAATGTATATGAAGCTTCGGGAAAAAATAAGAAAATTAATGGTAAGTTGGTATACACAATTTATACCACCTTTTCAATCTAACTTATTTAAAATTTATTTTTCATATATGCTGTTGTGCCGGAGGTCATTTAATTATTTCATCAATTTTATTATGTCAATGCCAGTCAAAACTCATTATCGTACCATATTTTTCCTTTTTGAGAAATATTTTTTTCATTAATAAAATTTCTTAATTTCATTCATGAATATTGATAGATGTATATATTTAAATGATACGTTGACTTTTGGACCTTAAATGGAATGTGGAATTCAGTTGAACATATGTCCAATTGCTGCTTGGATAAATTGTTTACTGGCAAACAACCTAATTGGTATTACACAACAATATAATATGTATCATTTCTCAATTATTCCATTCAGGGATCAACTGAAACCAATAACAGTTTAACATTGATTTGTTAACATACCATTAATTGTCGTGTCTGATAATAAGTCTTGGCAAAAAATATTTTAATGTAGGTCACAGCTGATCGATCAGCTGATGTGAACAGTAATGTTTCCACCTCGGCTCCCAGATTTTACTTATTTTCCAGAAAAATATCTGTGATTTTTCAGTTAGTACTGGTCAAGGATACATCAAAACAGTTATAACAGTGTGTACAGTGAAAAATGGCTCCTGGACAGTATCTGATGTAGACAAAGCTGAAGAATTCGTCAGACAACTCTCCAGTAAATTCACTCCTCATGGAGAATGTAGAAGAATTCCTCTCTTCACCAATCCCACTACCTTTACCAACTAAAGTAATTAACCTATCTGAGGTCAAATATCTTTTACGAAAAATCACTCTTCTTAAGAACTACCCACTTCCCTCTCCTATAAAAATATTCCACCATCGTCCTTTTCCTAAAACCAGGCAAACCTGCCAGCAATACGTCATCCAATAGACCAATTAGCCTACTCCCAATCCTATCAAAACTTTTTGAAACATCCTACTGAAAAGAATCCTATCCATTATAGGATCCTAAAAAAATCCTACCCATTAATTCGGATTTCGTTCCCAACTTTTCAATGTCCAGCAAGGACTCCGAGTTGTTGACCATATATCCTCAGCCCTGGAAAAGAAGCAATATTTTTAGGATGCATTTCTGGACATAGCGCCGGCTTTTGACTTTGTATGGAACACCGAATAGTTCTTCAATCTTAAATTTCATCTACCACAGTCCTTATATCTAATACTCCTATCCTACCTCTCTGATCCCTCCTTTCAAGTTCGTTGTGGTACTGAATTCTCCGACTGTTAACAATTGAGGCGGGAGTTCCGCCATTTGTACAAAAATACAAATTTTTAGCCCTGATAAAGACCTGCAAAGTGGATCTAAACGTCGGCAAAATTAAATAATACTATTTGTATAATTTAGTATTTATTTGACCGCACCTCCCCCTCCCCCCCCCCCCCCGATCAACTCATTGAATTTTACGAGTCGATTACGCACCTACCCCAATGTTTTCATTTTTTAAATATTTCTGTGACAAACCTGTGATTTTCATATTTCATTTGTGACTAGGCCTGCGAGGGTCCTTTACGAACAGATTCAAATATAGTCGCTTTATATCTTGATATACCTAACCTCTAATAATTATTCATTTTTTATGGTTTCCTAAAATGTGTATACTTATCTTCTTCCTTCCAACATTCCAATTAAAAATTGTTATCAGCTGTAAATTTCATGAGATTTTTTTCTCTCTCAGAGTTAGTGGAATTCTTTTATCGTATCTGTTCAAGGAGGCTGGCGGATGTATTATAGCACTCAAGTCCCTCAATTATATTTCCTTAATTGTTGATTAATATATGATTTCTTGATTGTTTTACCGAACATATGTTTTCTGATAACTGCTAATTTTATTTGATGCCTTACTTATTTTTCAATACGTTCTTCTCTATTGTATATAGAATAGAATAGAATAGAAAAAAATATATTGTAGGACCAAGTCCCCTAAGAATAACAGAGCTGTACAGAAAAAAAAAATATACTAGTCAGAAGACCTGTTTCATTATGTAAATAAAAGAAAAGAAAACTATATGTAAGCTAACAATATATTTAAAAGAATGAAAAATGACAAGAAATAATCGCTGCTAGGAACAAAAAAAATTGAAAAGAAAACAGACAAAATAAATAATAATAAACTCCTCTAATAACTGAGCACCTAGTCTCCAATAATGAAAATTATAGGAAAAAAACTTACGTTTACCAGCGATATATATAAAACAAAAACAAATGAAAATATGTTTAAGATGCTTAAGATTATATGAAAAACAAATGAGAAATGATACTAAATATACGCATCTTATAAGAGAGAAAAAAAGACAAAAAGGAAATCAAAATTAAACTAAATTCCTCTGACGGATGAGTACCAAGGCTCCAATGAATAAAAGACAATACATATATTATTTAAATCAAGTCTTAAGTACTCTTAAGGTTAGACTGAAGGCGGGAAATGCTTGTTATTTTTCTGTGACAAAACTACTTAGTTCGCGCCTCTTGTCCCGGAACTTAAAAATTAGAATCTATAAAACAATTATCTTGCCTACAGTTCTTTATGGATGCGAAACTTTGCCGCTTACATTAAAGGATGAGCAGCGTCTTAAGGTTTTTGAAAATAAAGTATTGCGTAGAATATTCGGACCGAAGAAGGATGAGTTAACCGGAGAGTTCAGACGGTTACACAACGCCGAATTGTGTGAACTGCATCCGGGTAATATAATTGAGGTAATTTCGTCGTGGCGAATCAAATGGGCTTGTAAAGTTGTTGGGCTTAGTAACGAGAGAATTTCTAAAAGATTAATATTTGCTGTGCCGAATGGTAAGCGTCCGAGGGGTAGACCGAAGCGAAGGTGGGAAGATTGTATTAAAGCCGATCTGAAGGGACTGGGTTTGGACGGCGAACGGTGGAGGGAGGTATGTAATAAGCGATTGGTGGTGTCGGCATCGAACCTTCGGGTTCGCTAAGCCTTTTATTTTTTATTATTTATCCCCCCCATTATCCGACATGCACGAAACTACTTTGTTTACTTATGTTATTTTATTTTCCTATGTTAGTTCTCTGGTACTCAGAAGGACACAGATCATAATTTCCCGTATTTAAATTATCGTCAAAGTAGTTCCTAAACTTATTTTATATGTCAACCGGATCGGTCAGAATATTGTTATTATCATCCCTAATTCCAGACGTTACAGGCCCTAAACATTTACGTGATCTGTTTATACCTTTTTACATGTCTCTTACGTTATTTTCGATTCTATTAGTTTCTATTTCAATTATTTTATTTTTAAGATACTCCCTTTTTTTATTTTTGAGCAATTTTGTCGTTTCGTTCTTTGAGGTTCGGAGTAATCCAGGTTGTCTTCGCTAGGATTATTTAGAGCTTTTCAATTTAGCGGCTTTTACTTTTTTGCACATGTTTAAGCAATCTTCATCAAACCACGGTTTGTTATTCTTATTTTCCTTTTTTCCTAGACACGAGTTACCGACCGCTTTAATATTATCCCTGATCTCTACCCATAACTTGTCAATATCCTCGTGGTCCTCGTCAGGATGCTCTAAAGCTTCAAACCTATTCTTAACATCTAGCTCGAATTGGGTTCTAATTGATGGATTTTTTAATTTTTCCAAATTAAAATTCTCAAAATCGAAACGGTTTTCTTTTCTCTTTTTTATATTAAGTTTTTGTCGAAGTTTCGCGATTACTAATTCATGATCCGACCCACATTCTGCTCCGCGATAAGACCGTACATTAATTATACTGCTTTGCCAGCTATGTTGTATCAAGACATGATCGATTTGATTTCGTGTTTGCGAATCCGGTGATGTCCAAGTATATTTATGAATATCCTTATGTTTAAACGTCGTACTTTTAATTATCAAGTTTTTCGAGATTTCAAAGTTTATCAGACGGATCCCATTATCATTACTATATTCGTGCAAACTTTCTTTACCAATCGTCGGAATATAAACTTCTTCCCTTTCTACCTTTGCGTTCGCGTCACCTACAATTACTTTCATGTAGCTTCGCGGTAGTTTATCATAAACCCATTCGAGTTAATCGTAAAATTCACTTTTTACTTCATCGTCACTGTCTTCGGTCGGACAATGTATGTTTATTAATGCGATTTTAAACCAACATCCCTGAAATATAGCTACCGAAATTCTATCACTAATGAATTTTACGTCCCTCAAAGCGGATAGTAATCTACTCCTAATTAGAAATCCGGTACCTAAATAATGATTCCCGCTTCCTCCGTACCAAATAGTGTACTTTCCTTCCCTCGTCGAGCCCTCCCCTGGCCAACGAACCTCTTGCAGAGCCACGACATCCAAATTGTACCCATTTACCTCATTCGCGACCGATTTTAGCCCCCCTGCTGTGTTTAAACTCCTTACGTTCCACGTACCAATATTTAAATCCCTATATTTCAACTTGCACCATGAATCCCCTAAAGCACTCCCCACCCGGAGACCCGAACTGGGAACTAGTTTACCTCCGGATAATGAGTGTTTTACCTGAGGGAGATCCATGACTATTTGTGGTGTTTGGTGAACTAAAGATATGTGAGTAGGGCGTTCAATCCTACGTCACACCCTCCAGCAAGTCTGGTGGGCCCCTACCTCCAGCAAGTCTGGAGGACTGGGGGGATAATTTTCCAAAATGGAGACGGCTTGACTTTTAATGGCCTGGTATAGAAAGGTAGCAAGGAAGTACTGACGGCGGTAGGATGGATAGAGCCACTTAAAATCGGTGTAAAACTGGGTAATATGCGTATCTCTTGAAATCCCGAAGACATAACTTATTGAGCAATTCATTAAGCGTTTAAGTTAGGCTTCGAATGCTTCTGAGAGTCCACCGTATACCACATAACCATAGTTGAAGTGGGGGAAAACAAGAGTGGAAACCAGGAGTTGGTGGGTTTTGTATGAAAGGAGATGGCGTTGACGATTGAACTATTGCAGGGTAGAAATAGTACGACGGAAAATTTGGAAGGTGTCTGGTTTCCAGGAAAGGGTTTGATCAAAAGTAACATCAAGATTTTAACGGAAGTATGGAACGAAAAAGGTGAGTTGTTTAGGAGAAGATTGGGGGGGGGGAGGGGGTTACAGGATTGGATTTGATGAGTGCGGGGGATCCGATGAGAATAGCTTTCGTCTTCTCGGTATTTAGGGTTAACCTATTGCGGTTTGTCCAAGCACAGATTCTGTCTATATCTTCCTAAAGTTGTGGAATTGTTGCAGTGGAATCACTCGGATCGAAGGAGAGATAAATTTGGACGTCATCGGTATACAACTGGTATTGACAGTGCAGGATAGAGGACTGAAGGTCTGCGCTGTATAACACGTATATACCATACTTTAAATGCGGATTAAAAGGAGGCAAGCCGGATTTTTAAAGGGAGAGTGTTTCAGAAAATAGCAGAGCAGGCAAAAAAAGGAGTTTTGGAAAAAGGCTATATAATTAAGTATAATTTTATATATATATAATTCCGATCTCGTAGCCAAGTCAATATAACGAAAGCGTTTGCCATCAAGATAGTATATTGACTCCTTCTGGAATTAAAATTGGATATTTACCCCCGTTATGAGGCTAGTATATTTGTTACTCAAAAAAGCGAGTATTGAATGGAGTTGATCCTCAAGGTAAGTTGTGTGTAATTGAAATGTCATCAAGTTTGCAGTTGATGACGAAAGGGAACAAGTATCTGCAATGCTCAAATTTCGTGCAGGCTGTTTTATGAAAAAATAATTTCCATGTATTCAAAACTAAATACCTATCTTCTTTTTCCATGGTTGAATAGTTTTTCTTAAACTCAACTTGATGAAAACAGCAAATTTATTATGGGTAACAACTAATAACTACGATGCTCAGAGGCAGTTCTGACAATAGCTGAGTTCCGATTCATTTTACGGGGAGTAGCTGAACCTATTCTGCATTGGAGGGAACTTATTGATTATGATTTTTTATTTAACCAATTATTCAAATCATACCCTGAGACTTATTTATGTCCATTTTTTCATTTTCTCATTCTTAAAAAAACAAGGAAAAATGCTATCTACCTATAATATGAAAATAAATAATTTAATTGATTAAGTTAAAAGACATTGTAAAATTACAGTAAATCCCCTATCAAACCGGGACAGCTGGCAACTTTAATGCGTGGAGGCAACGTGGGAGTTGAAATCCTAAAAATATTGCACCCATCTGCCACTGCTTTTCAATCAGCCTCTTATTATATTTATCCCAGAGTGCTTGTTCTACTCTTTCAAAAATATAACAACGATATTTTTGCTATTAGCGATTAGTGCTAGGGCGATTAGAGTAGTCTTGAATAAGATACCACCGTAAATCTGAACAATTCGGATGAAATATCAGCAGAACTCAATAATTTCCTGTATATAATTTGCCTTGTTTTAGCCTCATTCATGTATAGCTACTCAATGTTTTTTCATCATTCAAATACTATTTTATTTTCTGTCTGACGATTTTTAGTAAAGCTTTTTTTCTTTTTCTTTTTTTTTGCAGTTTAATGTTTTAACAGTTTTCTATTCTGTTTTATTCCTTTATTTTTTTTAAAGAACTTTTATAATCTGTTGATGGATCTGATAGTATTTCAAGTGTTGCAATAGCGTCAAGTTTTCATTTTTGTTCGGTAATATATTATTTTCGCGTAATGTGGCTTCATCTATCTGTTTGTATGCAGTAATCTTACACAATATTTTAGAAATTCAAGTTAGAGCAGTTTCATTATTTGTTAATTATTTTTGTGAAAAACAGTTTTAAGTTTTCACTGTATTAATTATGGATTAAATATTTTATGAATAATAATACCGTAATTTTGAGTTTAATTTTAATGATCATCAAGATAATCATCATTGTGGATGCTTATTCTAAAATGTTCTGATCTGTTAGGTTGTGAAGTCTTGGGTTTGAAATTAATCCATTAATTTATTAACCGATTGATTTTACAGAAATGGTTCTTCCTACTCTTTTTCTTTTCTTTTTTTTACGTATGAATATTTATTTTTTTAATATTACCTTAGAGATATTGAAATAAGAAAGGCTGCAGTTGCTTAACAAAATGAAGTTGGTTTTCCATAAAAATTTATCTATAAACCATACTATTCTACATCCGAAAGGGCTCGACATATTGCAGATAAATTGTTATTATTCCTCCTTTAAACCTCCATACACCTGGAATTTAGTCATTATTAGTTTACGTTTTCAGTAACATTGATACACGTGTGAGAGACATCTACAATACAATATCTGCTATCAATAATATTCACCTTATAAGGGAGGATTTACTTGTGTGTAGTTTAATTGAACCCTTCTTTACTGCCCAGGTATTAAATAAAGGATTCATCCATTTTCCTATGTAAATTGCTGACAACTTTTATAATTAATTAGGACTTGAATAAAAATTAAGACAATTTTAATCATTTATTTCCCATGTTTTTTTGGGTTTTTTTTTTCCTATGCCCAAGTCGTTGCTCATTTGACCATCCAACATTTCGCTGCCCAGTATAAGTCAGATTTTTTTATATATTCATTTACAAATGTTTTATTTCTTATGTCCGTCAAAGCAAGACATGTGCCTAGGTTGTTTGCATTCAGTTTTGCTTGATCACATGATGTACATCGACGATCCTCAGCCACGCCTATCTTGTGGAGATGACTTTTTAGATAGTCAATTATTTCCCATGTGAATAGATCCATTAATATATTTTTAATTGTGTACTATTTAATACAGTGTGGATGAGGGTCCTGTTCATCCAAAACGTTTGTAATTTAATTAAAATATTTCTTTCTTAAAATATTCTGTTTATATTTATTTTGTATAAAAATAAAAGCATACTTGATGATAACATGCTGAGTAAGATTAATATATCGTGGCAAAGGCTTTAAATATTGTTACTTATTAATTTATTTTCCTTATTCATATATTTTGTTATTGCGGACCCACGAGATAAAAATTATTTCTATGTTATTCAGAAGATACTGAAAGGTTCCTACAGTTGTGAGTTAGGGTTGTATTGTAGGGATATCATCGCAAAGTATTGCTTTGCTATAATACTTAATTATTTTTCATATAAATCAATGTATGCATGTGTCTGGAGTTAATACGCCCCTACCCAATCTATAAACATATTTTGTTTTTACTATAATTCAAATAATACATTAATAGAACCAAAGAAAAGTTTAAAGAACTTGATGGATTCGAACTTCAGCCTCATCCTCCATATAGTCCAGAGACATCGCACCTTCGGATTAGTACGTATTCAGATCCATGGCCCATTTTCTTCAAGGGAAAAGATTTGATAATTTTGCGGGAGTTAAAATTGCGGTCCAAGAGTTCTTTGATAGCCATCCCAAAAAATCGTATCAGCGTGAGATCGAGCAATTGGCTAGCAGATGGCTAATGGCGGTAGATAACAATGGACCATACTTTGAGTATTAATTGTATTTTATATCCAAGAAATAATAATACAAATATTTGGTTGAAAACGGTAATTTTTTTTTAATACACCCTATTAAAACACTGTACGTTGATAGAAATGACACAAACCTTTAAATATACCTAATGTACTTACAACAAGCGCACAATTTTCTGATATAATAACGTCCAAATTCTTCAATATTCTTAATTATTTTTTTTACTGACGTAAACCTATGACTTCATGTCCCATAGTCCTTTAATAATACCCCACTTACCCCTATTGAACGAATCCGATACCTTGGACTTCACTTGGACAAACGTCTAACTTGGAATCCTCATACCAGACTGAAACGACAAGAAACCGCTCGACGTTTCCGACTACTCCAACACTTACTAGACAAACGCTCTAAGCTTCCAGTAAATTACAAAAGACTTATATACATGACTACAATAAGACCTATTTGGACTTACGGAGTTGAGCTTTGGGGCTCCACTAAGCCATCGAATTCCTCTCGTATCCAATCCTTACAACCCAAAATCCTTCGGAAAATCCTCAATACTCCTTACTTTGTCACCAATAAAATAATCCATAATGATCTTAATGTTCCTTATGTTTCCGATTTGGCCCAATCCAGATACCAATCCTTCCATAATAAACTTTAGAACCATCCGAATCCTCTCGTCTCTAACCTTGCTTCCTCTTCTATTCCTGATAACCCTCCGAGGCGTCTGAAAAGAAGAGATCTCTTATTGTAAATACATTTTGTTTTTAGAGTGCTACCAGTGGGTAGTTTCTCAACAAGTCATTTCATGTTTTTATTTTCTGTTATCAAATTTACTTAATGTATTTAATTTTTTAATACAGTTGTAAATATCATGAATAAATAAAAATAAAAAATTTTTTTACTATGTTAATTATATGTTACTTATTGACGTTTTGCAAGAAACCATAGATATGTTCTATATTGAAATTATAACCCAAGTCCTTCAGATTTTACATGTAACATTGTTTTAAGAAGAAAAAAAATATCTTTTAAGAATATTTATTATTATTGATCCCGTAATTACAATTACTAAAAAAAAAAAGGCATTTAGGTCCCCGAAAAATTAAATCCTGAATCCGCTACTGACTGTTTAAATTACAATTACAATGGAACCACTTTTTACTAACCTCTCAAAACTATAATAATTTGTAATAATATCAAATTTAATTTTTTTTTAGGAGGGAGGAAGAGGATTTTCTCGGGCTTAAATTATTTTTATGTTTTCAATCAAGTCTCCGACGCTGGCATTCTTTCGGTTGCCTTGGAGTTAAACCAATCTGTGTGGATGTATTTATATCCTTATATCATCTCTCTCTTCTAATACTCATATTCTTTCTACTTCAAACGTGATTAGCTAATCAGATTCTGAAACTCAAGAACTGATCACTTTATTACGTTTTATCTTCAAGGAATAATACCATCAGATACAACTACAATTATTAATTGAAATCTTGAGATTTTATATATATATATATATACAAGCTATAAAGCCATGAGTCTCTAACCTACAATTTTTTTTTATCCTTTGCCTTGATCGTCTTGAGCTCTTTCGGCCATGCGACGTCTAGCAGCCCAGTAAATTTCACCTTCTGTCCTGGCTTTGTTTCTAATGTCCTGTAGTCCGGGACAAGTCAGTAGATGCAGAGCTGTCATGAATCCTTGTCGACACAGTGGACATGTTGCTGATTCGACAACTCCAATACGGTATAGATGGCTTTGGAGATAGTCATGTCCGGTTTTCATCCTAAACTGTGCAACGGCCTCACCTCTAGAGAGATCCACTGGTACTTTTCCATTTTCTTCTAGTAATGAAGCCCATTGCTTCTCCTTTAACCCCAACTGCCGTTTCTGTTCCAATTCTTTAGTGATTACTGTTTTGATTAGCTTCTTTGCCGTCAAGAAAGGGATTGGCATATCTGGCTGATCTTTTCCGGCACCTTCTTTTGCTAATCGGTCAGCATTTTCATTACATGTCAAACACCGTGTCCCTAACAAACAAGTGAACTGCTGATGTAGTATATATAATTCTCGGTTAAGTAAACTCAACTGAAGATGGAAACCCCTCGGTGGTGCGTTGCGTTGAACCGTATTCGATTCCTGAGATTGAATGGAATTGAAGACATTGACCCTTGAACAAGGTCATTGTGATTTCGCTGTTTCGAAATAGAAAAAAACCGCAAGTTGACGCCGTGGAAGTTGTTTTAGAATGAAAGTTTATCGTAACTGTTGTTGTGTTTATTCTCCTAAAATTGCATGATATATTGCGGTAAACGAAATGTTAAGCGACCACATAGAAAAGAAGACTCGCGGTTCCAGTGACTCTTGGAGGCTAGAAAGTAATCAGCCTTGAGTATACGGAAGAAGAATCTGTTGCGTTGGGTGAGGGTTTTGCGGAATGTTTGAGTTAGGTCTAACGCCAGTATTCCATCAAATAGGGTTCATTTTGTAGTTGATAAAATATGGTTTTTCGTCATTGGAAATTCAAATAGTTTTTTTTTTTAACCCAATTATTGACCTTTTATTATTACAGTATTTGATCTGACCGTTAGCCATTTTCATACAAGAGAATAATCTGTCAAATTTATTCTCCATTTTGATAGAATTTAATTAAAATTTGAAATACTCTTAATGGTATACAAAAATATATATATGTTTCATAATATAAGTAGCTAGGATTTCAATGATATAAAGTTCGAATACAAAGAAACGTTTTAATATTTTAGAATTTATTATTAAAATAAAGCAAAAATAACATTTCTTTTTTTTTTTTTTTGTTGATTTGTGATACCTCATTTTTGAATTCCTAGCCCAAATTCATTAGTAAAGTTCCCTGGCTAATCTCATTCACATACAACCGATTTCTTCACCGTTGTCACCAAATATCATTCGTGTAAAGAAAAGAGGCCTATGAAAATTTGTATAAACGTGTATACCTTATTCAATTTATAAATTGTATCTCATTTTCATTACTAATAATAATTGTTTGTATTCGTTAATTTGGTTTTAGTTATAACTTGATTTAGTGTTTATCAGTGCAGCCATTTTGTTATTTTTAAGGGACTAAATGTCCGAGAATAAAATTACTTTCTTTCTAAATAAAAGTTGTTAATTCAGGAATGAGCTCTTTAAAACTTTCAAGCCCAAAGTTGTGAGCCTCCCGCCCTCCTATTTCATTGCTCGCCTCTTCTTCAAAACAGTGGCAGATAAAATGTAATAAGAAAAGTTGTACTTGATATGGAATTATACTTGTTGTGGTCAGTTCCATGTTTTCTCCTTGTTGACATTTTCATTCCGATAATTCATAAACCCGTGTTTATTCTCTTCTCAAATATTAAAAATCTCGTCAATATTTGACCCCTTCAAATTTCGATGTGGTAACTTGTACGATTAAATCCCCTTCGGGACACCCCTGCTGGACGTCAACTGTTTTGTATGTTAACCAATTATCTTTGACTGATTCATGGGTTCCTAAACTTACGTAATCGGCGGACTCGTCTAGAGTTTTTCCTTTTGCTGTCCCCATCCCAACCATTGAGATTTTACGTCATTACTTTAACAACCAGTTAAGTAATGATATATATACTATATGCCTCGGGCTTGTAGGATTTTATAAAATAAAAGAGAAAGATGATGGGTGTAAATTTGTTGTCTATTTTTTTTTTGCGGTTATCCGACAATGGCCTCGAGGATCCTCAGATAAAAAGCTATGGACTAATTCTTGCAACTATTAGAACGGAATAGTCTTATGTCACATTTAGTATTCTCAATAGTAGACATTTAAGATTTATAATTATTGAAATCTCTTAGAGTTGCAGTGGAAATTTATCGACTACGAGAAAGAGAAGATGATCTTTCAGTGGAAATGCCACCGTGCGATGACCGGTTCTTCTGATTTAACGCAGCATCAGCCAACCTACATTTTTCTTTTCTTGTTTCTTAATCAGTCTGTAACGTAATCCCACTCGAAGCATAACTTAACATATCAATATACTAATACTAACACTTGTAGAGTGCAATCTTAGTAGTTCCAACTAGTAGTAGTAGGGGGTATTTGGATCACCGAAAATTTCGTATTGCAGAGGATTTTAAGGACGATTACAAAAAAAATATCAACACTCGGCAAATTCCTACGACTTAATTGAATAAAACTTTCCAGCTACCCATCCATCCCTCAGTTTTTTAATTTTTTGTTGCCATTCTGGCTACCCAAGCTAATTTTTCTGAGCTTGCACATTACTTCATTATGTGAAACTGAAGTAAAAAGAAAAATTGAATATTTAATATTTGACCGTTGCATTATAAAGGAAGGAGATGGTCCGGGTTTGCGGTCATAAAAAGGCTAAATAGTGGTCAAACTATTTACTATTTAGCCTTTTTATGACCGCAACCCCGGACCATCTCCTTCCTTTAAAAAGAAAAATTCATTAACGACGTTGTCTACTATAAACCAATTGGTAATCAATCATCTTAATGAAAATTGAATAAACAGCTTATCTGAATCGCCTATTGTCCATCATGAATCTTGTTTTTGGCACTCGGCCACTCTCAATTGCTAAGGAGCCTCCTCAATCTTGCGACAACAATGGCTTATGAAAAGGTTGATTTGTTTTTGCCAAACAACTTTCTACATCATTATGCTCTTCGTGCCATTGCAGTTCTAATTATTCTCCGGAAAAAGCCTCAAGGACAATAAAGTGAATTGCACGTCAAAATGTTCATTATAAGACAGTTCCAACCAGTCCTCGCCAAAAAATGAAAAATCATTTTGAGAACATTTTCGAGAAAATTTCGTTCGTTTTTCTACTATATGAAATTGTTCTTGAAAGGAAAAAACATCCAATTAACCTTTGGACTAAATTGCAGACAACTATTCCCTGGTGGAAGGACAACTGCCAATAGTTTATAGGAAACAGTTGGCAGAATTGTCGCGAACAACCTTGGATTCTTAGAGCTCCTTTCCTTCATGGGATATACCCATCATTTATAAGCAATGTAAACTTCCTTGAAAAAATCCAGACAAAAGAAAAATAAACAGCTGTAGTTCATCCGAAGGATGTAATATTGGTATCTCAATTCTCTTTCTCAATGTGTAAAATGCAATAATTTAATAAAACATTTCAATATGTTATTATTTGTTTTTAAGAAGAATAATAGTACAGTTACGTTATTCTGTTAAAAATCTGTATTTATTTTTATCATTTACCTACATTAGTGGACCTTTCGGGGTTTCTCTTTTTTCTTATATTATTTAAAAGAGTAACTTCTAATTTTTCTTCCCTCATCACTCACCATATTTGTTAAAAAAATATAAGGAGTCTCCCATACATATGCTTTGTCCCTGTCATACTGAAGATAAGGGAAACCTGAAACGTTGATTAATGTAAGTTAAAAACAAAATATAATTTATTATATCAAGGATGATTTAGTTTTCACTGAAAAATGTAAAAAAAAAAAACTCATATTCTTATGAAAAATAATTTCGTAATGTATACGAATGTGCTAGGTTGCTATATGGAGGGCACACGTCAAAAATTGAGCATTTCGAAACATAGGGGTGGTCATAGTCGTGGAGATGGTTTTAATCTTCATTTACTTTGGATGCTTATTTTAGTTTAGAATCCTCTTCGTCATATAAGTAAATAAACTATATTAAAGCGTTAAAAAGATATAAGCGGTGATGAAGGAATCATATGGCGAATTATCGTAATCAGTAAAAAACAATGGTATCACGAATTTTGACTTATGACTTTTAATAATGATTTTCCGATTTAAACTCTGAAAAATAAATCTTTATCTTGTATCTTTAAAATTTCTTCAATTGTGGATTAGCTATGAAATTGCTGCACTTGATGGGGAACCGCTTGTTGGCCTACGCATTGCAACTTCAGAATATTAGCATTAGTTTCACAAGAGGCGCAGGTGTTGAAAGAAGGCATTGCACAGTAAATCAGTTGCTCGTTTCAAAAGGAGACCTTGCGACCATCTTCCCTCTCCGCCGGGTTATTCAAAATGGATTCTTGGGATATCTCTTATCTTCTGCTTGTGTCAACCTTTATTCTTTCTTGGCATTCAATATTATTTAAATTAATATGAATTGTAATTTTTTTTTTCCTGAGGATTTAAATTTTTTAAAACATTAACTAAATTGGGGGAAGAGGATTCGAAATAATCAAGTAGTGACTATCATATATCACATCCTTTCAAATATTTCAACACTTTGTTGCATTTCTTAAGACGAGCCGTGGCAGCCCTAAACAATGGAACAGAGACCACTTCCTCCGCCCTTGTTCTTTCCTTCCGGAGACAGCTGGTTTTTCCTAGAGAAAATGAGGTTCGCTTTTCTGACAATACGGGACTTTTTCACACGTATCTGACCTATCTTCCCAGCGATGGAAACATTTTCCTGGCTCATCATATTATTGTTCCTCCTCGTTTCCTGATATATTGCACAAAAAAAAAAAAAAAAGATATATTGCAGAAGAATAGTACCATTTAATATTCCTTGGCCTATTCGTGTTGGAATATATATTAAAACAACTTATTCAATATATTTGATATACTTTATTTTTGAAAAGAAAATTAATCTTATCTAACAGAATCATATTTAAAATTTACAAAATTAAACCAAGAAATTGGTTTAAAATAGGTGACCTAGTCAAAAAATAATTCAGACTGTGTATGGCGAATGTACATTTGTTGCAAAATATATTCTTAATCAGTGTAAATTTACATCTATATTTTAATAAAAATATAAATTTGTAAACTATAGCACAGACATCAACTACTTACAAATCAGATTTTGCCAAATATTGTGATATTTAAAAAAAAATCAAAATGTCTTAGCTCATCAAGTAAATATTGGATTGAATGTCAGGAGTGCCCACAAGGAGGTTTCATGGCGGGTTTCATAAAAAGTTTTTATTTTGGTGTTTGTTATTTTAGTTCTTTATCGTCACATCCAACAAAGGGATCATCTCCTGATCAGTATCTGAAATTATTGAGTCACCATTGGAGTTGCTTGTTGGGACTCGCCATCTAGGAACCGATGGGAAGGGCTTTCCACCTTATAGCGGAGAAAAAACAATAAAGATGGCTCGTAAAGAAGGGCCCTTGTTTCCATGGTGGAATCATATAATACTTCCATTATTTGTATTTGTAATTTTTTTTTACTCAGCTGCATCCTAAATACACACCTCCAAAATTATAAGGATGCATGCTGGCGAGGTAGAAAGCAACCAGATGATGAAATCCATGATTAAAATCACATTTTTATAAGGATTTAAATATTTTCGATCCCCTCCAAAACTTTTTAAATGTTCTATATTTTTGTTGTTTTTTCCTTATTATAACTGAGCGGAGCATATTTGATTCGGTGTTCGTGATATTTTTTTTAATAATAATTGAAGGGTTCTCCCCAAAAGGTGGGTTTCTAGACATTTTCTATTAAGAGAGGTAAATAAATACACAAGTTAAAAGACATTTGAGAAGGATGTGGTGTAATTTAAATCTGTAGCCGGAGAATCTGTTCCCTTGCAATGACCCATTCTTTCTGTATTTAATATTTGCAATAAAATAACAATATGTTTTATTACAACACTTCGAGTAAATTAAAGAAATATTTAAAAAAGTAGAAGTTATGTTTATTTTAAAAGGTATGTGTGCCTTTTTTTTTGTGCGTGTGTGTGTGTGTTGACATTTCAACGTGGTTATCATTATTATAACATTTTTTTATTGTTTTATTGTATCATATGACAGTCTTTCCAGATTAGTACTAGGGTCCAGTATAGAAATGTGGGGGTCCTCTTGTCTATGCAGTTGCCTTACTCAATGTTGACAATCTCCAATACGACCCTGATATCCCATCCCAACTGCAGCCCTTGGAGCCTTTCTTGTCAACTATCAAGGAGATCAATCTCTGTACAGAAAAGCTTGTTTTTATTGTTGTTGTTCTTTTTCGATCATATCAATTTTCACGGAATAATCTCTTTCAAATTCCACAATCATTACTAGTGGTTGCCAATAGCAATGACATTGACATTTACCCAGGTCATTAGGTTGTATGCGATCTTATTTAGCCTGTTTTATTCCTAACTCAACTTTATTTTTCTGGCACTAAAACTCGACTCTGATGTCTAGTCATACATTGTGAAACATTTAAAAATACATATTTATAAAAAAAAAAAAAAATATTTGAATTAAATAATAGTGGTTTTCTTCATGTAGGTTTTGATTTATTCAAGAAATGTTTCGAAGTTTGTTCTAAGAAAAAAATAAATAAATAACCACAGAGGTGTCCACCCCCTCCCCCAGGTCGATGACGCATCAACCTTCCCCCACCCTTTCCAAGATATTTCATTGCTCTCTTCTTCTTAAAAGCGAAAGTAGGCTTTAAATATAGTAGATTATATGCAATTGATTACACATGCTGGAGCCTGTCCCCTTATCTTTTGATCTTTTGGTTCCCTCCTCAAAACTTCAAAACTCGTCAAAATGTGCTACCCTCAAACATTTTGAAAACGTAACTTGCGCCAACTTCTTCTACTTCTACTTGGTAACGTAACTTCTTCATCGATTTTAGAGAAGCTTACGATAGCATGAATAGGGAAAAATTGTATGAGGCTCTAAAGCATTTTAAGAACCCTAGCAAGCTCATAAGCCTCGTGAGGCTTACAATGAACAAGGTAAGCTGCATGGTTTAGATCGGCGGAGAGAGATCGGTGGAATTCCCCTCAGTAAAGGGATTACGCCAGGGAGATGACTTTTTTAGTAATGATAAGCTTTTCTCTTGATAATGATCTATAGAATTAACCGTTGGGGTTAAAAATAAATCAAGTCTTAAACCAACTATATAGTTAAAATATAAATTTAATTAAATAAACAAAACCATCATGTTTCTGTTTAATGGATAGAGTGACCCCTTTGTTAGAGAAAATTAGATAGATGCCGCCGCATAGGCTGCCTATACAATCTAGCGGGACAAAAGTCAATGTCCTTAAATCAATTTATTTTTGTAGCTAAAATTTATTTTTACATAGTTGGAAATAAATCATTTTAATTTAGCGGATGTTTTTTCACGCAATTACATGACTAATTGACAACTGTTATTTCTTGCCCAGGGCAACGAAAAAAAAAACAGATATCCGAAAATTTATAAAAACAATTATTTTGCAAAAAAAATGATTAACTTAAGCACTCAATTAATAAAATACATTGCTAAAATCATTAATCTAAAAAAGAATTATTATGAGAAATCTTTTTAATATGTCCAAGTCACTTTCATCATCACTGCTGTTTGCTACTTGCAATGCAGGCGTGTCCAAAAGGGGGTTTTATGGCGCAGCTTTTTTAAGGGACTCATTTTAATATGATTTTGAATTAGTGAGGCTAGCACATTTTAACGGGGTTAGGAATTGTTGGCATATTTTTGGGAGATTTCAATTTGTAAGAACATCCAAACCAGAGAACAAAGGGAAACAGAACAGACGACAAGTGGAAATGTTTATGATTTACAATTTTTGTAAACATACTTTCCCTTCCAATGTTTTTTAAGAAGAGGGGAGGGAGCACTAGCGGATCAGGATTTAATTTTGGGGGGGGGGCTTCAGCCCGAAAGGTTTTGTTTTCATAAGAATAACGATAATTACTTTGGAAAAAAAGAAAATAACTAACTACCTATATGAAATGGTGTTTATGTGATTTCTTAAGCCCTTTTAAATGTAATTACACGAACAATAATACTTTGAGAGATAAGTTTTTAATATTTTTTTCGATAAAACATGGCTACATTTTCCAATTTTGGGAGGCTTCAGGCCGAAAGCCCCCCCCCCCGTAGATCCGCCCGTGGGAGGGAGTATCTGTGGCAATGTTGCTGGATCTTTATAACTTCCCTCAGGCATTCAGTAAGACCCCAAAGGTGCTATTTTGTACATATTCATAGACGATTTAGCAATATTCCTCAGTCTTTCCATTAATTACTTTTTGGTCCCTTAAAATAAATACAGCGGTCATCTTATTTTAGTCATGTCAGTTTCGCAACTGAAATTAAAAATATTATATAAATGATTTCTAAAGTAAATTGTTGTATAGAACTTTATACGTATGTAAAATACATGATCTGTCTAAACGGGAAATATGTATATTATAAAGCTCTCAGTTATTCCAGAAACCTTGTAGTAGCCTTTTAAAATTTTTATTTGTGTCTTCATTTCAAATGTCTATGCTATTGAAAAATATTACACGGTTGTCCGAAAAGTTTGTAGGTAAATTTTAACAATAATTAAAATTTATTAAAAGATTAAAATTGATTTATAAAAATTAAGTACAACAATTACCGCCATTAGCGATAACCCTTTCTCAACGGCTGGAAAGACCCTTAATCCCCCTTTTCCAAAAACCGCTGTCTTCGTGTCCGAACAACAATGAAAGATCCCTCTTGTGTTGTGGGAACGAAAGATAAAGTAATCTCAACGAGGAGGGGGGGGGGGGCGAGCATTGTCATCTTGGTATACTAATACACCTTTCCTATTAGTCAACTCTGGCCGTTATTCTTTAAGAATTTTATTCCGCGGCTATCGGACGGACAGCAATACGTGATTGTTTGCAACGAGAGCCATCGTTAAACTCCGGTAGACCCAGGGGACTCCATACCTATACCACGAAAACCATTCCCGAACAGTGGTGTCAGCAACTGAATCGTCTCCGTATACAGTTATTATCTTATTTGCAGTTTGCGATATTATACAAAAGTATAATACGGCGAAAATGGACTTTATTGTCGCTCATGTTCGGTTTGCACAAACTGGACCTACTGAGCCTTGAAATGTAATCGCAGATAATACATTGAGGATGAAAAATATATAAACAAATAAAAGCTTTAAAATTCATTATGAGTTGAAAATTACAAAAATAAAACGTTTGTTTTTAAATCTCTACGAACTTTCCGGACAACCCTATATGTATAAATCTTCCTTTTTTTTTTTTTTTTTTTATTACAGTTCAAACATTTTAAAATGACTTTTCTGCATGGACCAAACCTTATATTTGAGAAAAATCTTAACTTAAAGGAGTGAAATTTATTACTTGTTGTCTCTGTCAATCAAACACTTTATTATTAAGTATTAACTCTCAACTTTCAATGTTCATTATTATGTTTACTCATATTGCTAGGTTTTTTTTTTTAATTTTAATTTTAACTAATTCTTATTTACTTGACTACACCGTCTTTACACGTTTAATGTTTACGCACCTTCCTTCTAGTTTGCGATTTGGTGTCATTAAGCTCTAGCGGATCCAGGATTTAATTTTGGGGGCGCTTTAGCCTGCATTTTGGAGTCATGAAGCTGTGCGGTTGGATTTGTTTCTATTATAACCGTATAAAGTTTTATGTAATTTTCCAGAAAAATATCCATGGCGATATTTTGACTTGTCCTTGTGGATTTGCTGTGGCAGACGAAGGTGCCCCGGGATCGCAACTATCGCAAGTAAGGCTAGGCCAAGAGAGTGGGGTCAGTGACCCCTTGACTATTACGCAAGGAGGGCAGGGAGCCCCCTCCACCTGCTCAACCGCCTCTTCCCTCTCATCATTTTGATTTGAACCCTTTGAATGAACCCTTTCATATCAAATTACTTTAAAATATCTGAGCTTTCAATGGGAAACCAAGGTTTTTTCGAGGAAGACTTCTTCCACATAAAAAATGCGTGCTTCTCGATATAAAAAATAGTTAAATATAAAATATGAAAGAACTTGTTATTTAAATAAAGGATAAATAAGGGATCCTAACGGATAATAGTTGTAATAGAGGAATCAAAGGAACACGAACTCGCCCGAACGATTATAACAGGCTTCAATATGTAACATGAGCTTAATATCATACGGACTTGGACAATATTATGTTGATATACACATGCGGTTCTCATAAATGCTGTCGTTGGTATTATTTAATAATTAATTATATAGAATACAGCGATATAAAAATTAAAATTTGAATATATAAGGGTATTTAAACAAATAAAAATACCCACAATGAATTGCAAATAAATATAGTGTTAATAATTTTTACTTTCACTTCCCCTTTGTCTGAAACTACTTATATCTGCTAAGAAGAAGGTGTTAAGTGAAAGTCGTGTGATGCGCTCACCAATTTTTTTTCTTAAAGCGTGGATATGTTATACATTCTTTTAATCGCGTGTACTGATTCGTAAATTTATTATTTCAATAAGAAAGGGTTGCATTGGCACTATAAGATTTTCCTTTCAAAATTTTTACAAGGCAGGAAGTAATTTGTGACATTTTTTTTTTTAAATTTTGATTCGGAAGCAGTTTCCAATTGTTTATTTAATAAATGAAATGTTGAGATTTGTCTGATTCCATATTTATATTTAAAACAAAGATATAAACATAGATATTATCCGTTTCTTTTGTTCGATTTATTCTTATTTGGATTCTTTGCCAAGTATATATAACGTAAAGTTTAAGTAAAAATCTATGTGTCATTTCCAGGTGTCATAAATATCAACTATCAAGATGATGTACCACCAAATATACTCAACAATTTTCTTCTTGAGCTGGGCAAATGCCTGGATCCAGAATCCAGACCCAAGAATGCACACAACATACAGTGAGTTACCAATTATATATATGTTCAATTTTGTTACCTCCTTTCCATATACATATATATATAAGTTAAGCGTCGTCGGACGTAAGAAATAAAAAAAAAGAAGGAAAAGGGAAAAGATGTAACATACACGACTTCTGAAATAACACTGCTTTATTCGTTCCATAAGCCTCCTTATATACACTTAGCCTGTTTATTTACATTACCAGATAGTATTAAGGCTGATACCGCCAGTCTCCGGTCTTTATCTCCCCCCCACCAGTTTACGAACAGGATTTTCGGAAACTTAAATATTGCTAGATCGGAGCCCACGGTGACCAGCCTTAACACTTTACAATTGGTTTTACAGGATATCCTTAAAAGAAAATAAAATAGTTCCACTCAACTGGAAAAATATTAAATAAAGAAGAAATAATTAAAAACACTGAAACTAAACACAGCACTTTAGAACTCCTACCACTTGAGAACTCCTAACAACAACAAAACAAAAAAAAACACAATTTCCTCTATACATGAAATAATACAACAAAAAAAAAATCTTTTACAACTTGTTTTGTTTTGACAGCCACAAAAAAAACATATTTCTCTGTTTTATATACAGCGGTGAGGGTACTACGAATCCGTAGGTCTATGTCCCGACTCTATCATTGGGAGCTTTAATTGTTCGATATGAACGGTTCTCCTCTTTCTGGGCTCATTCACGCTCTCAATAGTTACCAGGTTATGCTCCCTAATAACAACCACTCTGAATGGACCCTCGTACCGTAGCAATTGTTTCCCTCTGTTGGTTCCCAATTTCCGGTAAACTATTGTTCCTATTTTTAGTTCCCCCATTTGGTCGCGAACCTGTACATTCTGCCTTTCCACCCGCTTCTGCTTTTCCCGCTTAATTCTCGCCGTTATCTTTCCCCATGTTTTCTCTACCTCTACCCTATTGCTGAGAATTTGATCCACTAACGGTTCGGTAAGCGTAGTTTCCCCATAATCCCGCCTTGGCCTGCGCATCCCGAATAGAACTTCCATGGGTGAAAACCCCGTTACGGAGTGGATCGAGTGGTTATAGGCTGTTACCGCTTTCCTCATTGCCACATCCGGCTCCAACCCTTTTTCACCCTGATATACACGGACGTGGTCGCTTAACGTACTGTGCAGCCGTTCAATACCGCCTCTACCTTTAGGATGTCCTGGGGTGTTATAATGCCACGCAATTTCCAATCGCTTCACCTCCTCCCTAATCGCGGCATTGTCGAACTCCCTACCACCGTCCGAAGTAATCCTCTCGGGGACCCCATAGAACTGCACCCAGGTTTGTAGGGCTTCCGCAACTGCATTGGCTGACTTCTCCATCACTTGGTATGCCATCGCCACCTTGCTGAATATGTCGATTACCGTGACCCACTTAAACCCTTTCCAGGTAAACGTGTCAATCTGAAGGTCCTGTAGCGGCATATTCCCTGTAGGTGTCTCCTCCTGAACTCCTCTGGGGGGGTGTCGATCGTATTTTGTGCGCATGCATATCTCGCATTTCCCAATGACTTCCTGGATGGACCTCTTCATGCCCCACCAGAAATACTTCCGACGCAATGCCTGCAGCGTCTCATTAACGCCTCGGTGATTGGTTTTCCCCTGGTGATATGCTACTGTGATTGCTTGCTGCTGCTCTTCGTCCTGTACCGTCTCCACAGCATACTTGCACCGGATGAATGTCCTGTCCACGCCTATTCGCTCGGACCTCCACATTCGCTTGATCTTATCCCATACCGTATTGTTTCCTACGTATAGGTAGTGCGTTTTACCCGCTTCCGAGGCATCCCTCAGTGCCGTACAGATTTGTTCTTCGCTGACCCCGGGCTGCGACCAAATGACGCGGATCCTACTTCTCCCGTACCTTCTGAAATCGATCTTCATGATTCCGGTTGTTCGTGTCTTCCAAATCACCTGACGGTGTTTGTCGTTCACGATCTCCTCTATTTCTTCCATCTCCGCTGCCCTTTCTTCCGCTGAGCTCTCCTCTTCTGGGGAATCTCCCCTGTCCTCAATCCCTGCGGTGTCATTTGCCCCTTCGCCATCGGGAGTCCATTCCCTCAAGAATTGGCGCACGTCCTGCGATGGTCCTCCCCTGTCCTCTTCAATCGCGTTGATCATGATGGCCCTCGAGAGCCAGTCTGCCACCACGTTTTCCTTTCCCGGCTTATACACCACCTCTATGTTGTATTGGCTTAGGATCTCCTTCCATCTTGTGACCCTAGCTGAGGTTTCCTTGAGTTTTCCTACCCACTGGAGGGGTTTGTGGTCGGTATGGACTCGAAATTTTCTCCCGAATACGTATGGCCTGAAATGGTCGATAGCCCATACTATCGCGAGTAGCTCCCTCTCCAAAGCGCTGTACCTTGATTCCGCACCCGTAAGCCGACGGCTCGCGTATGCTATCGGTCGTTCACCCTCACTCCCCCCCTGGGACAAAACGGCCCCTAGCGCGTATTCACTCGCATCAGTGGTTATATTAAAAAGCTTCTCGAAATCCGGAAACGCTAACACCGGCTCCGTCAGCAACCTATTCATACATTTTCGAATGTTATTCTCCATCTCTGGTGTCACCACAATCTTCGCGCCTTTCTTCAACAAATTGTTGATGGGTACCAAATACTCTGCCATCTCGGGTACGAATCTCCGGTAATAATTCAGCGTCCCGAGAAGCCTACGAATCCCCTTGACGTCCCGTGGTACCGCCATCCGCGTGATTGCCTCCACCTTTGCCGCATCCGGTCTGACCCCCTCGCTAGAGATAGTGTGGCCTAAAAAATTGATCCGCGTTTGTCCCAGCAGAGACTTCTCGCTTGACAATTTCAGCCCGAATTGCCGGAGCCTTTCGAATACTGCCCTCAGATGTCCCACGTGCTCGGTTTCCGTTCTGCTAAAAATCAGCAGGTCATCCATGTATACCTGGCATACCGAGTCATCGATGCCCCTCAAAAATTCGTCCATCAGACGCTGAAATGTTATGGGCGCATTCTTCAGACCAAACGGCATCCTGGTGAATTCATAATGCCCCCTTTCAAATGTGAACGCTGTTTTGTGTTGGTCTTCCGGGTGCATCCGTATTTGGTGGTATCCCGCCTTGAGGTCCAGCGTGCTAAAGACCACGGCCCCACTCAACCTATCGAGTATATCCTCGAATCTCGGGATCGGGTACTTCTCGTCTACCGTGTTATCGTTCAATTTACGATAGTCTACTACCACCCTGTATTTTTCCTTATTATCCCCCGGCGCTGCCTTCTTTTTCACCGCCCACAGAGGACTATTGAATGGTGAGGTGCTATCAACTATGATTCCCTGTTCTTTTAGACTATCTAGCTCCTCCCGAATATGCTGTCTCAACGCCTGCGGGTATCTTCTCTCTTTCACGTAAGTTACCCTCTCCTGTTTCAGTGGGATTTCGTGCACCGTCCTCCCTGTTACTCCTAATACCTCACCTTCCCTGAAGAAGATATCCCTAAACTCCTCTTGTAGCAACTTCCTCCAGTCCTCCACTCTGTCCACCGCTCCTATCCGCACCCTTCTTTCTCTCGCGACCCCTATACATCCGAACTTCCTCTTTCCTAACCTAACGCTCCAGACTCCTCTACGATTTCTAATGCTCGCCCCTACCTGACCTAACAAATCGCACCCTACTATGACTTGGTATTCCCGAGTCATGTTCTCCACCACATGCACCGTTAGCTCACCCTCTTTCCCTGTCCACCGATCAAGCCCAATTGTCGCCTCACCCTCTACACTACAGGGACCACCCAGAGTGATCAGCTGGCAGTCACATTTCTGTATCCGGAGTACCCTCTCGCTCCCGCACCCTTTTCCTAACGCCCTTCGAGTCATAATAGTGCTCGAGCTACCCGTGTCCACAAGACACCTTACTCCCCCGTCTACTTCGATAATTGGCAACCAGCATGGCTTACCTCGGATGTTGTTGCATATTGCTGTGCGGTCGCCTCTCTGCCGACACACTCCTCAGATGTCGTCCCGCTTCCTCCTCTCTGCCGCCGCTCGTCGCTGCTCACTCCGTTGGCTGCGCCTACCTCCTTCACCTCCGCTGCTGCCTGGTTCGTCCGTCTCCGTTCCCGACGCTCCTGACTCCTCGGTTGCCTCCTCCGAAGATCCGTCCCGCTGATGTACCCTGGCTCGTCTTTTCATCCTCTGCACATTCACCTCCATGGGTTCGTCCTGAGGTCTCTCCCTCCTGTGAAATATGTATGGGCACTGCCTTGCTATGTGCCCTTCCGTCCCGCACTCGAAGCATCTGGTGCGTGGACATTGCGCTACTAAATGTCCCGGCTTCCCACACCCGTGACATTTTCTCTCTTCCCTCCGGGGCCCATTCCTCGGCCTCGACGACTGTCCCGATCTTCTTTCCCTCGTCGGGGCTTTTTCTCCGCTCGGCTGCCTTGTGTCCCTCTTCTTCCAACCTGTCGGGGCTGTCCATGGTCGTCTATCCGTCACTCGGGTCCAACCTGGTTCTTCCACATCCATCCGTGTCTCCTCCTCTCTGGCACTTAGGTCGATCATCTCCTGGGCGCATTCGAGGAACGATCGCTCTCTGGGCAGTCCGTCCCTCTTCCCCGTTTCTTTAGCCAGCTGGACTTTCAATATTGTCGACAGAAACTCCATCCTGGCTTCGACCTCTCCCACGCTCATTGTTTCCCGCATCTTCTCGGTTATGCGATTGTACTTCGCCACGAGTACTCCCGCATATTGCCCCCTTGACTGTCGTTGGGCCCGCCGCTCCCTAAACATTTGGAATATGTCCTCTTCCGGTGTCCACCTACCTCCTCCAAAAGCCTTCTTCAGCCGCTCCTTAATCACCGGCCACGGAGTCTCCTCGTCCGCTTGGATCTGGTTCAGGACGTTCCTCCTTACTCGGCACACAAGAGCTGCTTTTAGTTCTTCCGCGTCCCCTAGGTTCACCAGGTCCTCCGCCACCTTCACCTCGATTCTTGACATAAGACGATCTCCGCCTTTCAAGAAATGGTTGAGCTCGCCTACCTCGCCTCCGAATCGTTCTAGGTCCGCAATGGCCCTCCGTAAGTCCTGCGTGGTTGTTGCTCTTATCTTCATCCATTCCAAGGCATTGGCGTGTGCTTCTGCCAACGTGTCCCTTGGTAATGGAGGGATCTCCTGGATCTGAGGGATCTGTGCTACCTGAGGGACTTGAGGTATCTGAGGTACCTGAGGCGCGATCTGGGGTACCTGATTGATCTGTGGAATATCCTGAGGTTGAGGAATTTCCGGTACGCTTAGTACTCCCGGTCTAATCAATCCTTCTGTCGGCATTTCACCTTTTCCTTAAACACCAAAAAAAAAATATCTACTTAAAAAAAAATTACTTCCCTGACGTTGTCCCGGGTTTCGGCACCAGTTAAGCGTCGTCGGACGTAAGAAATAAAAAAAAAGAAGGAAAAGGGAAAAGATGTAACATACACGACTTCTGAAATAACACTGCTTTATTCGTTCCATAAGCCTCCTTATATACACTTAGCCTGTTTATTTACATTACCAGATAGTATTAAGGCTGATACCGCCAGTCTCCGGTCTTTATCTTATATATGCACATACACACAGGGTGTCCCGTAAGTAGAAGGGAATATTTAAAAGGTTGATAGTATGTATATATAAACAATTGCCTAATGGCCAGCATAAAATTAGGAAATTTAAGATGTGTTTTTTCCGTCACGTTTTTTGTTGAAAAGGAAGCCATAACATAAAAAAATACTTTATTTAATTAATTAAACGTTACTCCAAAGTAAATTAGACAAAATTTGCTTTAAACGAAAATAGAGTTGGTCATTGTTAAAACTAATTAAAGAGGACTATTGAGCGGGCAAAAGCAGCTAAGATTCATTTTAAAAAAGTCATAAATTATTTGTGATTTTTTTTCTCACCCTTCAACTGTTCTACAGTTACCATTTTACTTTTAGAAAAACTTTTCCATTTAATAACCTTTAAGTCCAAATTAATTAAATTGAGGTTTATTGGGAAAAATTTTGAGATTCATCTGAAGTTCTGTAAAGGAATGATTGATGATGACATTTTTTATTCTGTCAAGTTAAAGCATCTCTGTTGTCGGCAGAAATTAGTACAATTAACAGCTGCAGCAAAGCTTGTTTATTCGTGATATGAGATGTATTTTAATAAACATAATTGCACATTAAAAACACATTTTATTTATAAAAATAAATAAAATAAAAATAACGAATTTTCAAATATTGTTCATGTAAGGTGGTTATGAAATTGTGTTTTTCTGCCAGATTTCTGTCTTAGGAATTAATGCGTATTTATAGGTGATAAATGTAATGTTTCTAGCCCTAGTATTTACGTTTTTTATGAAACAAATTTAAGCAGTCAGTAGGTTTATTTATTTTGAACGTAAATGTTTAGTAAGAAACACTAGCGGATCCAGGATTTAATTTTGGGGGGAGCTTCAGCCCGAAAATTTTTTTTTCATACAAATGACGATAATTATTTTTAAAAAAAAGAAAAGGATACTAACTACCTATATGAAATGGCGTTTAAGTGATTTTTGAAGTACTATTAAATGTAATTACAGGAACAATAATCATAACCACTTTACGTGAAAAATATTTTTAAAATCATAATTTTTAATTTTTATATTTTTATAAATAAAATGTTTTTTTAGGCATCTATGTTTATTACAACACATCCCATATGACGGAAAAATATGAAATAAAAGCTTTGCAACAGTTACCTGATTGTAGTCATTTTGGCAAAAAACAAGGTTACTTAAAGGTGACTGGATAGGAATTCCATCATTTCCTTTCAAACCTTAATGTGAATCTCAAAATTTTTCCTAATGAACCTCAACTTATTTAGCATGGAGTTAAAGCTTATTAAAGTTTTTTAACTGGCTTATTTGAAGTTTTTCTAAAAGTGGGATAAATGTAGTAAAATTAAAGATTAATAAAAAAAAATATCACAAATAATTGATGTTTTTTTTCTTAAACAGAACTTAGCTGTGTTTGTCCCCCCAATAGTATTCTTTAAATAGTTTTAACAATGACAAACTCTACTTTCGTAAACTTTGTCTAGTTTACTACGAAGCAATGTTTAGTTACTTAAATCAATTTTCTTTAAGTTATCACTTCCTATTCAACAAAAAACGTGATTCGCACAAAAAAAACATCACAGATTTTTAATTTTTACGGAATTTGGGCAATTGTTTATATGAACTTTTTTGTCGATCTTGATGTCTACTACCAATCTTTTAAATATTCTTCTCTACTTACGGGGTACGGGGCAGCCTATATATATATATATATATATATATATATATATATATATATATATATATATATATATATATATATATATATATATATATATATATATGTATATGTATATATATATATATATTTTTTTTTTTTTTTTTTTTTTTTCATTTTACTTGAATAAGAATAAAATTCTACTTGAACAAAGAAGTAGTTCATCCATGCCTAGTTTTTTAACTGTTTGTTACTTTAGTTCTCTTTGTTACTCTTAAGACTTATCACTTTAAAATATAAATCTGATTATATGCTAATCATTTTTTTTTCAAAGATTATCTATTTTTTTCTGAAAGATATTAATGTAATTAATTCATTTGTATTCTCCTTGCAAAGAATTTTTCTATATTATTATTATTTTTTATTTGTTTACAGAAGAAGAACATGTGGAAAGATTTCTTGGAAATGATTCGTTTGTTGATTACTTCAAGTTACTTTACAAAAATCAACATTCATTTCTAGTTGGATCTAGGTATCAGATATTTGTTCATTTTTACTTTCATTTACCCATTTATGAAATATGCAGTGAGAAAAAATATTTTTGATCTCTAAAAAATTTCGGATCCAAGGATAATTTTATTAAATTTCATTTTATTTACCAGATTGCTTTTTATTTGCAAGATCTCTGGATATTTCTTTGCTAGTTTTGATATTATAGTTTTACAAAACTTGAGGTGAATCTCAAATTTTTCTCTAATAAATCTCAACTTAATTAATACGAACTTAAAGCTTATTAAACAAAGAAGTTTTTGTAAAAGTGGGGAAGCTGTAGTTTAGTTAGATGAAGATAAAAAAAAAGGCGACTAATTTATGATTTTTCTAAAAACAAAACTTAGCATAGTTTATTCGCTCAAAGGTCTTCTGTAAATAGTTTTAACAATGATAAATTCTATGTTCATTTTAAGTAAATTTCATATTTTTTACAACAAAGCAATTATTAATTACTTAAATTAAATATTTCTTTAGTTATTGCTTTCGATTCAATAAAAAATATGACTCACTTAAAAAACCACAAAACTTGGATCTATAAATTTTTTGATGTTTGGATTTATAAAACATAATGAAAATAGGTCCATTGTTTATATGAAATTTTGTAGCTCCTGAGATCTGCTATCACTCCTATAAAAATTTCCCTCTACTTACGGGACACCCTGTATACATTTGTACAATTTTCTCGAAAACGGCTCTAATAATTTTGATTAAATTCGTCATGTTGTTGTGAAATTTGGTAAAGTAAATAATAATAAGTCTATATAAGACAACAATTTTTAATATAAGGCAAGTCTTGTCCTCATTGAAATAATCTAACGGGGCTTCAATAACAAAATTTCATCCTCTAAAGTAATTTTGTTTATTAGAAATAATTAAAGGTCTTTTATTGTTATTGGTAATAAAAAATGGATGAATATGAACTATGAAAGAATTTTATAATGTATAGATTTTAGAAAAATTAATATCTAACATTAATCTAACATAAGATCATTATTGGTAATGGTGGGTGACGTTGAGGTAATGACTTTTAATTGTTGTAATTGAAAATACCTAATTTTATTTTTTACAACAGTAAATAAATATTTGGATAGAAACTAAATGGAATTTTCAAGAAAATACATACAAATTTTTGGTAAGAATTGTCATAACTTGCATTGATTGATCCTAAGGTTTAATAACTTTAAAAAAAATTACTTTCTAGTAAATGTAGGGTGATCAGTGAAAATTTTGTGATGTGTCACATCAGATTGTTTTTATATTCCTAATGTAGTAAATACTTTAAATGTTACTAATAGAATTTATATTTGCTAAAAGTAATTATTTAATTATTTCTGTTACAGGGATGTTGTATATAACATAAGCTTAAAGAATTTAGTTGAGAACAGAGCTCATGTAAGTAGTTAAACCATAAATTATTTATATTATTAGTTTCAGTTAAAAAAAAAAAAAAAACAAGTACAGATCAAAACTTATTCTTTTAATTGCTTTTTAGAGAATCTATTGGCCTCCTTCTGGTGCTCATAAAGAGCTCTGTT